>JAUZSX010276742.1:0-14896 GCA_034780655.1 Idiosepius hallami
TATATATATATATGATAAAACCTTGCTATGATTTTTAGTTTATTGACTGGAGGAATTCCCTTACCCACCTGATTATCTGTTTGATTCTCTCGACTGACAAACGGATTGTTTTTTTTTTTAAACCCTTTCTTTTTTGTTTTGTGGGACAGTCAGAGAAAGCAGAGGCTAATCTGAGGCTAAACAAACCTTAAGTACTAACTTTACAGAACAAATTTTGGCTAGAGCACGTTCGGTTCAATATAAATAGGGTGTGGACGGATATTACAAAGTTGATCCTTCATGTTAAGTCCCCTCTCCGCTGCAGCCGCTACCAGTAACTGCAAACAGAACGTTTCATCCTATCTTACCTTAATATTTGGAAATTGATGTATTATCAACAATAGCAAACTTCTATCGTATTGACTAAATCAATTTACTTTCAAGATGAAAATAAAGATATTTAAAGTGAAATAATTTCATTCAAAATAAGAAGATAAACATTTATAATGGAGTCTTTTCGTTTTGAATGAACGAAGGACAATTAAAATAAAATAATTCTATTCAAAATAAAAAAATAGGCGTATTTGAAAAAGAAAAAAAAATCTATTAAATAAAAATAAGGTCATTTATATTTTACTTAAAATAATAATCATAGCATTCAAATTTTAAAGGGAATGTTCACTTTTATATATGTTTATAAAGTAGATTTGTAAAGGTTTTTGTTAATGATAATGTCTCATAATTTGTGAACCATCCAAGCAAAATAATTTGATCTTTCAGTTTTGCATGAAATTTAGATAAATTTTTCATTCTTCTCTGAAATTTTCTTATATATATATATATGTGTGTGTGTGTGTGTGCATATATATATGAAGAGAGAGAGAGAGAGAGAGAGAAACAGAGAAAGAGAGAGAGAGAGAGATTAATAGATATAGTGTGAGAGAGAATAATTGTTGGAAAAAGTTGGCCATTGGTCAGTTTTAGTGCGAACTATGAAGAGAATCGCAAGTGTATTTAGAACAATAATAATTCGAGAATAATTATTAAAACTCTTCGATTTTGTTCTATTCTATATTCTATAATTTAATATTGATATTAAGTTTAACATTATTACTCTTCTCTTTCATCCCGGAAAGAGGAAACCTCGATAGACAGTCTAGACATGTAGTAGTAATTGATTACCTCCCTTGAAACACACCCACACCCACACTCACACATGCAAAAAATATAAATAACACTATTTTCAACTTTGATATCAATCGTAAATCATAATCAACATTAGTGTTTCCCAACCTTTTTTAGGCAATATCTGATTCCATCCATTTATCCGTTAAAACACGTGCAAATTTTTTTGGAAGAAAAAAATGACAAAAATCTATATAAACACAAAAAGCTATTTAAAGTATGTTCTTGAAAAATTATGATTAATTAAGTTCTTAATGTCCTTCATACGGCAATGTCACCTTCTAACCAACATTTTTGTTTCACTAACCTCTTCGATCGGTGTTAGCCACCCGCCAAAGGAAATTATGATTGAAATAATTTACTTTCGAAAAAGTTCACAAATTTGATTTTAATCTCACCTTGGCCTTTTGGATACCATATTGGTCTTAAAAATGAAAAATGGTTCTTCGTTGAGAGTTATTCGTTCAGACAATTCCCATCTCCCAGTTTAAAGGGGAAGAGATGAGTTTGTTGACTGATGTCTGAGGCGTCTCGAAAGAGTGAAAAGAACGAATGGCAATTCAAGCTTGTGGGAAGACAATGTTCCATATGAGATGGTGTCTAGTTCTATGTCTGAATAAGTTTTGTCATCAACAGGTACATATAACTTTAAACAATAAGCTTAAACAGAAACTTACCAAAATATTTTTTCATAAAAACGCAATTTAGAAAAATGTTGTTATATTAAACCTGTTTTTGATGAAGTACAATTAGTTTATTATAGAATAAAACTTATACAACATACCTGATCTGACAGAACAGTGAATATGACTCCTCGATTCATAATAAACCCAATCAAAACCGGCTTCGACGGCTAATCTTGCCAACATGCCATACCGAGATCGCTCCCTGTCACTAGTAGTGATGTCCACAGCTCGTCCCTCATAGTGCAGTGAGGTGGGTGCATGATGTCCTTCTGTATCCCAGGCTTCAGTAACTCGTAGCTTTACTCCAGGCCACTCGTTCATCACAGCGATCGCCAAAGTATTTAGTTTATCTTTGCACCTCTAAAAAAAGAAAAGAAAAAGTTTCTTTGATTTTTAAAAAATCTAAATCACGTTGTTTAAGTTGATTTGTTTCACAGCAAATTAATTGATTCTTCGTCATTTAATGCTGGAATTATAATTTTTAAACAAGTAGACTTTCTGAACAACAGTTTTAACAATGATTCATCTAGAACTGAGAAGGAAAAAAATGATATAAAACAAGTTAAAAGAGAGTTAGCATGAATGTAAAACCAACAGAAACGTGAGATCTGTGACACTTTAATACATAGACCAGGACTTTAATTTTACACTATTTTCATGAAAACAATATAAAACCAATAATATCCCTTTCTTTCTTTCTTTCTTTCTTTTTCTTTCTTTCTTTCTTTCTTTCTTTCGATTTTACTCTCTCATTCGTTCGTTTTTTCTTTCTTCATTTACACCCTCTATCTTTTTGTTTTTACTTCTTTTTTTCTTCTATCTATCTTTGTTTCTCTCCTTCTGTCTCTCTCTCCTATTTTCTCTTTGTTTTGTTCCTTCTTTTCCTTCATTCATAGATTGTCTCTTCTCATGTCTGTCTTCTTTTTCAATCAGGAAAGTGTGTCGACGGTTTTGGGTTAAAAAGAATGGCCCAAGATTAGAGCAAAAGAGGAAAATCTTCCCATTGTGGGTTGGTGCATATATATATTAAAGGAGGGGAAATAGAATCACGAAAGATGCCCAGTCTCAGACGTGATGACGGTCATTGTCAGTAATTTCACGGCCCGACGTGGAAATTACTTGAAACGCCCAAAACGCAGCGGGTAAGCCTCGCAAATCACCGGGACACGCCCGGCTGACGACCACCACGACAACGATGACAACGAGGACGACGGCGAGGACGAAGAAGAGGACGCGCGCCAGCGAAAGTCAGGCTACATACCTACCATCGACACCATGTCTTCCCCGCCTACCCAGAGGATTTTTTTTCGCTATATTTTTATGAGACATGGCCTCATTCGCCGCTTGGCTACATCTTCATTTTTACCCCAGCGGGCCAGATGTCTGCCTGTCTGTGGGGAAAACCGACCGACAACCGTCCGACATGAACCGAACTTTCTAATTAAACCTTAAAATGAACATTTTTTTTTTTTCTCTCACATTTTCCTTTATTTACACACACACACACACACACGCACACACACACACACACACACTCACACACACACACACATATGTGTGTGTATATGTGTGTGTGTGTAATTAAACCTTAAAATGAACATTTCTTTCTTTATCTCTAATTTTCTTTATATTTATACATACATATATGCATGCACACATATATATATATATATATATATATATATATATATATGTATGTGTGTGTGTTTGTATATTTATATATATGTGTGTGTGTGTATGTGTGGTTTCAGTTCTCTACAGAAGAAGCTAACTCTATGACCTGTTAGCAAATGTGTCAGTATACAGATCCAACATGTCAGCAATATCTCCACTCACACACCTGCACACACATCATTATCATCATTGCAGTCTGTCGATTTCAACAAGGACTGACTAAAATATGTCTAGTTAGACGTCTCTAGTGTTCACGGTTTTCAACCAAACTTTGCCACCTCCATGTTTGAATGTCTAACATCTTCATGTTTTTCTTAGCAGTGTCTTTCAACCACAGCCTTGGTCTGCCTTGGTTCCTCTTGCCCTCACTAAGCTGTGAGTACAGAAGCTTCCTTGGCAAACGATCGTTTGACATCCGATGTTCATGTCTGAGCCACCTTAGGTTCATACTATTAAAGATATGGGACATTGATTGAAAGGCCAGTTCTTCTCAGCACTTCTTCATTAGTCACTTTATCCTGCTATGTTATCCCCGGTATAGAATGAAGATGATGCATCATGTAGGCATGTAGCCTGTTAACCTCCACACTTTAGATGGTCCATGTCTCAGCACCATACAGCAGCGCTGCCAGAACTATGTACCTGACATTTTTTATTGGTACATGGCAGTTATCTCAAAGTCTTTTCCTGAGCTTTCCAAACACTGTATAATAGAGCAGGTTTATTTGCAACTTTTTTTATAAAATCAGCAAGGCACTGGTGATGATGAAACTTGATAAGTAGGGGCGAAACCGGTTGTTTTTTAGGTTTTATTTTCAAATTAAAAAATGCCTATGTTGGCTCTACGCACATTTTTTGCAATTGTTAAGTTTTGAACCCCCAAAAATCTTGTCAGTTTTACCGCCTGTGCCGTCATCGGTCGAAAGCTTTGAGCCTGAGACCGCACAGGCGAGAAACTAAAAGTCACCGAAGGCCGTTGACTTCGTGTCTACGCTTAACTAATATGCACGCTCTATCACTGATATTGAGCACTCTAACTATAAATTTAACCAATCTTATTACTTAGATTAATAATTTAATTTAATATATATTCCTCGTTGTTTGGATGAAGAATTATATCATGCTGTAATGAATAAAAAAGTGCTCAATACAATTGTAGAATTATGTTTATTTATTAATGTTTTTCCTCAACTATATACTAATTTATTTATATATTTAGTATACATATTATTCAGATAGTTTTTAAAAATCAAAAGCAACATATTATTCAGGCAACTTTTAAAAATATTAAAAAGAAAGATTATTTTTTTTAAAATGAAACGAGTCCAAATATATATATATGTGCTTATGTGTGTGTTTGAGTTAGTATGTGTGTGTGCGTGCGTGTGTGTGTGTCTGTGTGTGTTTGTGTGTGTGTGTGTTTTTTTTTGTGTGTGTAGGCTGCAAGGTTGAAGCAGTGGTAAAAGCATTACACGAGTTCAAATCCCAGTCAAACCATTACATTCACTTTTAGCAGTCTCGGGCAGACGTAGCTCCTAAACTAGGAGAGTGGCACCCTGAAAAACCTTCACTTTATCTAGACAACCAGTCAATCATAATTGCTAAAGACCGAACGAAAAGAGAGCGTGTTGTATGTGTCGTACAAACGTATAATTATTAGAATCGAGCTAACAGTACGAAAAGACCTTCAAAAATTTAAACACTTTTGTCAATATTATAAGTATAAATTATGATTTAAACTACACTAAGGAAATTAATTATCAATCAGTAATTTTTAGCAGAGCCATGTTTAGTACTCCAGTAGAGACCGTAATTTCGGGAGGGCTGCATGCTCCCAGGGGCCACATCTTCCCTCGGGGCCGCAATGCTCCTTGGCTTCACGGATCTTTAGAAATGCAAAAAATTAAGTTAATTAAACTTGATATGAATACATCCGATTAGAAAAAAATAATCACATTTGTTCACCAGAAAAAAGTTGTTTTTTTATTATATATTTTCTCTAAACAAATTTAATTCCACAGTCTTAAAAACAACTTTTAATTTTTCTTTTAATTGAAATAAATAGAATCAAAAATGAATTAAAACAACTTACTTTCATTCTAGAGCCTTAAAAAACTTTTTAATTAAAATAAATGAAATTTGAAAATGAATTAAAGAAATTTACTTTCATTCTAAACACTTATAAATAACTTTCAGTTTTTCTTTAAATTAAAATAAATAAAATTTAAAAAATAATTAAAACAATTTACTTTTGTTCTAAAGTTTGAAAAAAAAAATTAAATTGTAATGAATAAAAATCGAATATTAAATGAAAATCACTGTTTTTTTTTCTACTGAAATTTGAGTGACTTGAAATAATCATTTGGAAATTTGGTGGTTGTGGGTGATTAACTGGGGTTTTACAATCAAAATAAAGCCTTTTATACATAAAAAATAATATCACACAAAGTTCAAAAACTATTGAAGTAATCTCCAATTTTATGTATTCTTATTAAAAATTTAAATCATAAAATAAATTCTTTGCTCGGTAGGATAAAAGTTAAAATCGCATTTAAAATTTATATCAAAAAATAGAAATTAATTTCCAAATAAGAAAACGAAACAAACGTTTATTCATTTTAGGGCTTTTATAGTTTTCTCGATATTAGTCATAAAATCCCATTTTAAATCTATTTGAGATTTCCCTCCCCTCTTCGATCAATAACTCCCATTACAGCCAATATACAACCCATTAAAGATATCAATTACGATTAATTCTAATAACTATTTCTCCAGTTCCACTTGATGCGATCAAATTCCACTTTAAGAGACAGAAAGGGCGACTCAAACGGCAAACAATGAATCGTTAAACGAATGAATTCGATGTAGAAACACTGTTAACTTAATACGGATGATCCACAGTATCTTCTAATCATTGCCAATGCCTTTCTGACGTGAGACGCACAGAAACCCCACCTTCAGTCAGTCATTCATCGAGGTATAAAGCCAATAACCCAAGGCGAAGTGCATTATCTACTTTCTGATAGACACTGGGTTTCAGCCAGATGGGCTCTTCTACTCACTTCGGTTGTGTTATCTTAGGACTTGCCTTTAGAAATATAATAAAACCCTTATAGGTCACCTACCTATTAACCTAATTCTCAAAACTCACCACATTTTTTATGCCCTACGACGTACACTTTTGATACTTAAAACTTTGTTAAAATGTGGCTTACAACTGGCCAAATATAATATTTACTTGGTGAGCAGACCCAAGTTTGGCACAAGGCCATTTTACGTGCTCTTACCCGGGCTTTATATATTCGGTGTTATCCTTCACCTAGATGAACTGCTGTCCCGAGGCTGCTCAAGTGAAAGTTATGGTTTTGACTGGGATTTGAACTCGCGTAACACGATCTCACAGCCCAAGCTTCTACCAATACTCCAATGTCGCTGCCGGATTATATAGTAATGTGTAATCTAAACTATTATTTTTGACTCATAAGAAAGTGTTCTACAGTCCCTATTATTAAGTAGAAGTTTTGCCGTATAGATTATGTTAATAACTGCAGATAATTACAATTTCAAAGTGCTTATCGAAACTTAAAAGCGTATATATATTTTTTATAATCTGTATACAGGCCCCTTTTAGCATGTTTATATGAATCCCTGACAATGCCGGGCTATGCTGCTTGTATGTATCATTATATTTTTTTTTATTTTATCAATGTTCCATAAAATTTTGATTATTATAGTTTGAATTATTCCTCATTTGGAATCACATTACAAATTAACAACACGCTTTACACGTAACTGAATAAATAAGAATATATTTCAAACTATGCAAATATCTGCAGAGGCTAAGATTTGACAACTTGACACAAGCCAACTTAATTGAATTCATTCAGAGACAGCAATTTGAATGACACAATACTTGTATTCGCTTAATATTAAAATGCGATGGAAATTGAGAATTACATAACGTTACAAAAACGATGTAAATTTTGTGCAGTTGAGATTAAAGGTTGAATTCTCTTTTATTACAAAATGCCTGCGGTGTGTGATAACTTAGAACTGAAATGTCATTATTTACAATTCCATTTTGACGATTTAAATAACCAAGTGTTTTTTTTTCTTTTAGTTTTTTATTTGCCTGATAATTTCCACAAACGCTCAATCAATCATTTTTGTTTTCTACATAACGCATGAACTTTTTTTTTTCTATTCTGAATGATCGAATTAAAACTCTAATGCATTTAAAAATCTGCATTTTTGAAATTTGAAAAGAACCAGGAGAGTATAGGGGTATATAGAGGAGGTTGCATGATTGTTCCGGTGGAGATTTTTTTGTGTTTGTGTGTGTGCGTGTTTTCCTTGAAATTATTTTTTAGTGATGTTGTTTGTGTTGGGGGGAATATTTCCAAATTTGATCACTGAACCAAGATATCAACACCAAAACTTTTATTTTCAAATAACTATGATAAGTGAGTCTTTGATTTCAAAATGAATTAAACAAAATTTATATCAACATTTAATATTCTAGAATACACTGTGTATTATAAACAAAATATTTCACTCTTTGTTCTGAATATAGAAATACCTGGTTTGGAGCCCAGGCGCGGTTAAACCCACACTCGGGACGACGGACTCGTAAGCCATCCGTCTAAGAGAAGGAAACTCTGACATAAAACCTGCATTCCACCTGAACAATCAGTCATCTTGCCTCGGCTTGTCACTGATAAATGTCTAGGTGGAGCGTGAGCGAGAGCGGATTGTGTGTAAGGGCAGCCCTTATTCACATGTAGCTCACTCATGCGTAGCTCCTTCTTCGAGTTGACCGTCTTCTGTCAAGAAGTGGCAGCCATATATATATATATGTGTGTGTGTGTGTGTGTTTTTGTTGTTATTTTTGGGGTTTAACGGCATATCGACTTTTTTAAAGTCATTTTAATGCCGAGAACAATTACTAATTACTTATGATAAAAGTTATTCCTATAAACTCATAGTTTTTTATAAACAAGTTGTACTATTTAATCCATAACTGGAAAGGATATTGATATTCATACCTTTCCCAAGGGTATTAGTTGATATGTCAACGTAGACGGAACAATTTGGATTTGAACCCGCGTACTACGTTTCCGAAGTCCGCCCCAACACAAACACACACAGAGTTATATTATGACACAGAGATTTGTTTATAGTGGTTAATAATTGTGTAGCACCCTCCACACCTCTTTGAACTGCTTATAACACACAGATAGTGCAACGCAGACCATGTAATACATGAACGACAAATTTTAGACTAAAATTATAAATACTAAATGTACATATGCATTTATAAATATATAACAGCTAAATATATATGAATGTAAGTGTGTGTGTGTGTGTTTGTGCTTATGTGCATGCATAAATTTATTTAAATGTATGTTGCTGAGATTTTGTTTTAGTCAAACTTGTGTATGTGTTTGTCTATGCATGTGTCTTTTTCTCCAATTGACTTATGTATTTGTTTGACAAACCTAAATCAAAAGAATCGACACAAATAGTCTGGAACCCGAATTTAAGAGCATCGACTGAATAATCCTATGCTTTCTTTGTCAGAAGAGCTTATTGGAATATTCTGAATGTTTCATAAAATATAAAAATGAACAAATCGACTTTTGTTTTTAAACTATGAAGTTGAACGTTAGATATTTTTAAAACAAATTACCGATTTATTATCGTGTATTTTTGTTGGTTGTGTCCATCGTCTGTTAGCAATTTACATAACGTTAAAGTTACCCGCTTCTTAGTTTAATTACTGAATGACTAGAAGAAACTTGTTGATTTTTTAATGCATATAATCAAAATCAATGCAACCAATTTTTAAGTTTCTTTTTTTTTAGTTATGTAAGAATATTATTTTATTAAAGTATATGCTTGTCACATCCTTAGTCATTAGAACTGTGAAAAAAATATTTTGAATAAAATTTTGCTGTCACGGTCCTACTAATAAGAAAATAATTAAAAGAAATGATAAAATCGTAAAATAGCCCGGTTTGTGACAAGAATAATCTTTAATAAAAGCGTTATATCATAGCCCGACTAATAAGTAAAGAATTAAAAGCAATGATAAAATCGAAAAATAACCAAATTTGTGACAAGAATAATCTTTAATAAAAGTATATTATAACAGCCACAGTTATGATGCATGCCTCATTAACGAAAAATTTTAAAATCCTTTTTAGAACATTTAAAATTTTGATGCATTCCAAAGCTTTCATAACGTTCTTTGTCCTCGTTCACCGTCTTCAATGTTATTTTTCAATTCTAAGAGCTACCAAAACCAAAGTGGCACCATTAAACGGCATGAGCTATTAAGCTACAGATATAATGGTTTTGACTGGGATTTGAACTCATGGTATAGAAGAATCGTATGCCACGAGTTAAAATTCGGGTCAAAACCATCACTTTCACTTTTTGCTGCTTCGGACAGATGGGGCTCATTAACTTGGCGAGTAACTCATCCAGGTGCAAGGTAACACCAATTCTAACAAAAATGCCCAAGGACGTAATGAGCATGTTGTGTCTAACTGGGATTGACGCTCGATGAAGCAAATATACCCTTGTAATCATTTTCGATGTGATTTTTGTTGACTGTCATTTCACCGTATTGGAACGTTGTTAAAGTAACGCTAGTTGCATTGTTTAACACATAGTTGCAAGGGATACAATATTTTACAGCTTTCATACAGTTATCAACAGCATTATGAGACTTCTCTCTAAATCAAAAGGGATATCTATGAGAATAGCTTTAATTCATGTGGCTTTTATTAAAAAAAACAATTGATTATTCAAAAGTTATGTAAAAATACATATGGCCAAGTCACTTTTGAGACACCGGTTACCATCAGATAATCGTAATTAAGAATACCATGTACTGTACTAGGGAAAGTAACAAACCTGCATGCTACTCCTTTTAATGAAACCAATTGTTACACTACGCATATCACTGTGCGATAAGATATGAATGAATGAACACTAGTTAAGCAACATCGAGCCTGGGTTACTATTTAAGAATACCAGGTAATTTATCTTGCGCTGCGTCTGGAAATATCAAGGTTAGTATATGGAGTTGCGATTAAACCACTGGGTAAATGCTCCCCTTGTCTTTAATTAGACAGACATCTAGTGACAGTGTCACTATAAAAAAACATGCAACCTCATCAGGCCTCAAATTGTATCAGCCCCTACTGTCAATTTGGACAAGCCAGTGCAGTGGAGATAGGGATGCGATTTCAAGGGCGACAGCCTGTTTTCCATATCACACTGACCTGGTAAAAAATGTTTCGGTACCTGCTGTTCCTTTGGACAAGCGATCGCGGTGAAGAGAGGGATACAAGATGCACGGGCAACAGCCTGCTTTCATGTCACACACCTCAGATATAAAACAACTATCTACAGATGACCGTTTAATGTTAGCCTCATAATCAGGATAAAAATTGTTGTACATAAAGCAATCTTCATTATCTTAAACCTGTATTATATAAGCCAAATCGTAAAATGCCGAAGTTGACTAAAAGTAACCTACGGCAACATATTGCCAGAATGCCTCCAGCAAGATAGTAAGCCAAAGCAGAGTTATTAGACAAATAAAACAAATGCACACATTGTCTATAATTATATTGCTTGGGCTGCGAAGGTGGAGCAATGGTAATAGCTTGGACTCGGAAATCATATTACGCGAGTTCAAATCACAAACAAAACCATTACATTTACCTTCAGCTGCCTTGGGCAGATAGGGTTCGTAAACTCGGAAGAGGAACTCATCTAGGTGAAGGGCAACACTAAATGCAAAAATCCCAGGGAAGTAGCCTAGTGTCTGACTTGAGTTGGTGCTCGACCAAGTAAATATAATATTGCTATAGTATAGTGGGAAGTTTGTATACTTTTGTTTATCTGTTCATATATCAAGTGTCATCATCAGTGGTCACACGTGGTTGAGTATGACTGCCCTCCGTCTTGGTCCCTGTGGACCGTTTCGGGAGGACACGTTAGGTCTTTTAACGTGGGGAGACTGGTGCACCAGCAGTCACCACACGGCCCCTTGGCAAAGGATGGCCTTGTTACAATGGCATGGAGAGAACCACGACGGCTGGAGGTCATCCTCTGTTGCAGCCTTCACCGCCTGTAGTGCTGTTGTGTCATTGTAGACATCATCCGCCACATCCGCCATTGAGGTCTTGCGTGTGCCAAATGACAACGTACATTTATAACTGTGTGCAAATGTTAGAACTGTCATTTTCTGAAAGACATTTACATATTCATTATTGAAATTACTTGAGGTTACAACGGAAGATCAAATGAAGAAGACAAAAATTGAAACTTGTGCATTTAATTTTGAATTTGCTAATTACTTGTCAAACACAACGAAATGCGTTAAAAAGTTTTCGAAATGGCTTTCTTATTGCATTAAACTCTTTAAGTAAGAATGATATAATGCGTTTATCCAATCAGCCTGTAACTGATTTAAATTGAAGATTTCCGAGAAACAGTGTTTAATGTTCAAGATTAAGAATACACAATTTATCGTATAATTGTATTTGAAATACATTATTGAAGTAATTTGCAGAGGATTTTAGAGTGAAATAATCTCTATATCTACTGTTTTGGTTTGGTATTTTTATTTATTTTTTTTTTTACAATTAAATCTCATATGCTTGTACAAGTAAATTCCTATACTTTCTCAATCAACAAAGTTAAACATATATGAACCTGGGTCATAATTAGATGGGCGACAGCCAGTGAACAATGATAATATAAACGTTGGAGATATGAAAGTATCTTAATGAATTGTTCTAGATAAAGGCAATAAAAGAAAATTTAATCATAGAAATTATTTAAGTAAGTGACAAAAATTTGAGTGATTTTAATGAATTATCTATTATATTACTTAACAATTCGTTTCAAAAGTATTATTAATAATTTCAAAAAGTATAGCCACTAATCTTTTAATATTAGATTTGAAAGATAAAGAGCTACGAGTGACTTTTGAGCATAAGAATTTCAAAAGATTGCAGTCGTTTCTTTAGAAATTAAAAAATATTGGAATTGAAAAAAAGATAAAATTAAGCTCAAATGTAGCATTAAAAAAACCCAGCAAGGGCAGGCAATACTTTTAGTATGGTATATAATTAGTTCGGCACCAAACCAAGTTAGGCAGAAATACAGTTTTACGTGCTTATTCATTTCCTCGACTTTTTTAAAATCAGCGTTTTCCTTTTACTAAAATTACTTATAAACTCTGAGAACCAGCGACGATGAAATTTGTAAGAGAAGTCTTTACTTATTTGGTAAGCTGTTCTCTAAATGTGCGAAAAAAAACTTCTGCATTCGTTGGATTCGGTTTTTTAGTTTTTTTTTTCATCATCGTCTAAGGGTATCAAGTCGAGATAGTTTGTTTGGGCAGCGATGGTGGAGCATTGGTAGAAGCTCGGGCTATATATATAATTGGTTCGGCACCAAACCAAGTAATACCAGAGATACAGTTTTACGTGGTTATTTATTTCCTCGACCTTTTTTTAAATCAGTGTTTTTCTTTCGCTAAATTAGTTATTAACTCTGGGAACCCTGACTTATCAAAATGACCAACTAGTCTCTCAGATGTGTTCTATTAGACGGCTATATTAGGGAGGAAATATAGGTGAGGTGTTTTTTTGTCTCAAGTCATAAGGGATGATATATCGGCCCTTTTGGGTCGAAAGGCTTAATTTGACTGTCCTTATATTCTTGTTTTTTTATCAGTGTTATCCCAAACTTAGATAAGTTACCCACCAAAGTTTAAGAGGCTTACGTGCTTTAGCTAAACATAATGGTTTTTGTCCATGATTTGAATTTGTACAATAATATTCTGGTATACAGGATTTAACAAATTACTCCCCCTTTACAATGAATCTGTTAGTATTAAAATTTCGTTGTTAATTTGTATTAATAAAGACTCACTGATATTTCCTTCCTTATACGGTCGTCTAATAGAACACATTTGAGTGACTAGTTGGTCATATTGAGAAGTGCAGTGAGGTGGAGCATTGATAAAAGCTCAGACTATGGAATTGTATTACGTGAGTTCAAATATCAGTCAAAACCGTTGAAACTAGCTTTACCCGCCTCATTAACTCGGGAATGTAGCTTATCTAGGTGAAGAGCAACATTTATTTCAAATGTTCATAAAAGGTCCTCCAGATTGGGGATTGAGTAAGGGGCTCTCTCTCGTAAAACTGGTATGTTACGGAAACAGCCAAAAAAAAAAACAACAACAAATTTGCCGTCCTCCAAGCCACTAGGTGTAACGGTTAATGGCTGGATTGACATTTATTTGCCTATATTTGTTCTTCCATCCTAATTTTAAGTTACAAAATGAAAAATCGAGAGCGAAAAAAATTGCTTTCTTTTTTATTCTTTCAACCTAATTGTATGTCACATAATGAAAAATCTCAAGTCATATATACGTATATAGATTTATTTATTAAGCTTAGAGTAACAGAAAGATAGTACAAGTTTTAGCAAGGAGAAAATATATCTAAATAACCTTTGTGGCTTTTTTAGCCCTTTCGTTCCTAAGGGGGTGATATATCGGCTCTGGCGATCTAAGGCAAAAAATGACACACCGATATATGCTCTATCATATAATCGTCTCATAGAACGCATTTGAGTGGCGAGTTAGTAATTTTGCTAAGTCAGGGTTCTAAGGAGTAAGTAGAAATTCGATATCTTCTCAAAAAAGAAATATGGATTCTGAAAACCGATCCAGTGGAGATTCGGCTAAAGTGTCTGATTTAAAACTTCAATGAATTTCTTAACAGACCATAGGATTAATGAGATTTTGCTTAAGCAATAGAGTAGCGCTCATTAAGTGCCTGATTGATATTCTTTTACACCAAAATATAGCAGAATTCTAGAAGAATCGAATATAGACTTTCTGAAGAAATATCTTTGTTTCCAGTCGTGCCAATAAATCTTCTAGAAAATATAGAATACAGAAAATTCCATGATAAAGCAAAATATAATAAACTAAAATATACA
Organism: Idiosepius hallami; assembly: GCA_034780655.1. Taxonomy (NCBI): domain Eukaryota; kingdom Metazoa; phylum Mollusca; class Cephalopoda; family Idiosepiidae; genus Idiosepius; species Idiosepius hallami. Next base: position 14,565 of record JAUZSX010276742.1, read on the forward strand.
AAAATATAGAAAAATATAATAAACTAAAATATACAAAAATATACAAAAATATAATAAACTAAAATATACAAAAATATATAAAAATATAATAAACTAAAATATACAAAAATATACAAAAATATATTAAACCAAAATATACAAAAATATATAAAAATATAATAAACTAAAATATACAAGAATATAGAAAAATATAATAAACTAAAATATACAAAAATATACGAAAATATAATAAACTAAAATATACAAAAATATACAAAAATATAATAAACTAAAATATACAAAAATATACAAAAATATAATAAACTAAAATATACAAAAATATACAAAAATAT
>JAUZSX010276853.1:0-14893 GCA_034780655.1 Idiosepius hallami
TATATATTTATATGTCTGTATGTATGTTCATACATACACATATACATGTATGAACTATTAGAAATGAGTAATGGTCTAGAAAATTAAGTTTGACATGATTCATCCCAATCCTAAAAATAGATTTGATTTTAATGACATAAACCTATTTAAAAAATAAAATAAAATAAAAAGGAAGCTTTTTACATTCTTCTATTTTGAATATGACTAAAATCATTTGGTCAATTTTACTAAAAGAAAAAAAAAAGGAAAACAAAAAATGTTTTCAACATAATTTCATTTCTTCAAATTCTTCACTTCTATAAAAACAGAAATACTTTTAAGAATTAACTTTATTATTTGGACTTTTGTTCTCATCTTAGTACGTTTTTTGATGTTTCTACACTACATTGGGATGAGGCTTCATAATTTAGGAATTAACTTTATTATTCGGACTTTTGTCCTCATCTTGGTAGGTTTTCGATGTTTCTACACTACATTTGGGATGAGGCTTCATAATTTAGGAATTAAGTTTATTATTCAGACTTTTGTCCTCATCTTAGTACATTTTTTGATGTTTCTACACTACATTTGGGATGAGGCTTCATAATTTAGGAATTAACTTTATTATTCGGACTTTTGTCCTCATCTTAGTACGTTTTTTGATGTTTCTACACTACGTTTCGGCCTAGTGTGGTTAATTCCTAAATTACGAAACCTCATCTCAGAAATAAGCCATAATAGAAATGCTTTTTTTCTCCTAACAAAAAAATAAATAAATAAAAACTAAAAAATTGTTCCAAGTATTTTCAAAAATGATCCATTAAAGAAAAATTACAAGGAAGTCCTTTTCGTTGAATAGTATTGCTAAAGAAAGTGATAGACAGCTTGCCCAAAAGTTCTTCTTGTGGCTATTATTGGCATAGAGAAAACTAAAAGTAGCAACATTCAAAAGACACCTTGTCAGTGTTATTTTGCTGAACAATAATTACAGATATTTTTATTTTAATTTTTGAATTGAAAACCAAAATGAAGACAATGTTTAGGAAGAAAGCAGAAAAGATGGCCAAAAAAAAAAGAAGTGAAAACAAAGAAAAAAACTAAAAAGAAAAAAGAAAAAAACAGGAAAAAAAGGGCAGAAATTTTACTTGAGGGCTATTTTGAATATTGACAATTAATTGATATTGTTTATTTAAATTGAACTGAGAGAAGGGTTAAGCTAATGTGGTCCCTTGCAGTTAATCCTAGAACTTTCCAGATTATAATAATGATAATAGTAATGGATAAAGCAGACAATTGAATCTATTTTCTGACAATAATAGAACAGATTCTGAAGAATAAAAAGAAAAGAAAAAAAAATCATTCCATTCATTATAACATTCTTCTCAGAAATAATATTTCTAAATTGAATCTTGAAATCTCCTAATATCAGAACAAACCATCAACCAATTTATAACCACTAATAAAGACTGATCTCTTTTTATTTTTAACAGATGAAAAATGGCCCTGAATTGATATTCAGAAAAAAATGTATTTATATATATATTGATATGTAGAGTAAGATTACTTATATTCATATCAAGTGTGTTTAACATCAGTAATAGAGTGTATATTAGTTAAGCGTAGACAAGGAGTCAACGGCCTTTGGTACATTTTTTTACATATATATATATATAATTTACATACTGAAAACACTAGAGAGAATCTATCCTTTGTCAGAATGTTAGAGAGTTTAAAAATGTTTGATAATTTCATCAACTTTTGCACAGAGCAAATAAAACAATGATCATAATAAGGAAAAATGGTTTAAAAATGTTTGTTTGTAAAAAAAATAAATCAGCATTTAACAGCATTTTATAAGAATCCTTTGTAGACTTTCTTTTAAGTGATAAAGATCTAATGTGAAGAAAGATGCTGTAAAGTTGAAAGACGTTTCAAATAGATTAAGTTTTTCAACATTTTTCCTTATCTTATTTCTATCTATAGAATAAAGTAAATGCATTGATTAAATAAGAAAAAGAAAGTCTTACAGCCGGTGGTGTTTTAATAGTTTTACTTATATAGCAGATGATATTGAAGAGTTTTAAAATCAGAGAAAAATGAAAAGAAAAACATGTTTTTTTGTTATTTGCATAGTTTTAAGAATTTCCAAAAAATTCTTCTTGCAATGCTTCTTATTTTACAAAAAACAAAAAATCCACATAATATGGTAGAAGAGGGTTATATACCAGCTTTCTTAATACTAAGGCTTTATTCAAGCTAATTTTTCAGACTCTTTGAGATAAGGTATAATAATTTTTATATCTGTTATTTAGACTATTGTCCTCATCTTTATTTGCTGTTTGACTGCATTTCAACTGAGGAAGGCAAAAAATATAGATTGAAACGTCATGAAACACAGAATTATAAGGATGAGGACAATAGTCCAAACAACAGTTATAAATATGAATACAGATTTTTTTTCACAATTCAAATAGATTTTTTGACACAATTGTGTTGCTAAGTGTATTCTATCTAAAATAATTATGTGTGTGTATAATTATACGGTGATAACTTTATAGATAGCCGCCATCTACAAATATGTTGTAATCAATTATAGATGGGTGGTTAAAATTAACTTTTGCAGGCTCAGTTTAAAAAATAACTGGCCTGGTGGTATATGGGATTTGAACACAGATTCCTAAGTTTAAGAAATCTACAGTCGGGTCATTAGGGACTTTTGTCCAGAGAAAATAGGAGTATTCATGGAGATCAGATAATATTGATGAAAATAATAATAACAATAATTAGTAGAAGAATTAAAACAAGAATTTATTTCTATTGCTTCTACAAGATGAATGTTCTTGTTTGATATAAGTTTTAAGGCAATGAAAGAAAAAATATTTAAAAAAAACTATAGAAAATCTATTAAAAGGTATTTCGAAAAAGATTATGCGAACTTATTTAAATCAACTTCTAAACAAAACACGTATTTTTTGTTTTTAACCCTTTTGAGCCTAAAGGGCCAATATATCGGCCCTAGTAACCAAAATCAAAAAAAGACACACTGACATTTCGACCCTAATATAGAACGGTTCTGAGTGACTACCTAGTGGTATTGCTAAGTCAGGGTCTAAACCAGTGGTTGAAATATTGTTATGTGTGTGTCTTCTTTTGCCTTAAGTCGTCAGGACCGATAGATTGGTACTTTAGGGTTTAAAGGTTTAATGTTCAATAATATTTTCAATAACTCAGTTCTAAATGCCATACTCTTATATCAATAAATTAACTAATCCTAATTTTATCCTAGAATCTTTAATTAGTTTAGTAAGGAAAAAAACATACTGCTTTTTATCATAATGCAATTTAAGAATTTGGGCTGTTTTGATGCAATTTAAATTCAAATCTAAAAAGAGGAATATCATTATCAAATAAAATTAAGAAATCAGTGTGAATATAATTAAAATCATTCTACAAACTAATATACTAAAAGTTAAATAATTAGTAAAATAAAATCGAATTTAAATAAAATTTGAATATATTTAGTAAAGTAAATTTGGGAATATAAAATCAGATATTTTTTTTAATGCATTTGGTTTTTAGTTTTGTTTTACAAAATAACAACCTTTAATGAATTATGTGATATCCTCGTTCATTGATATCTACAAATAATGATATCAAATCAAATGAAATAAAAACCATATTGAACTCATTTAATTGGGTTATATCAATAAAATATTTTGGAAAAGGAATTATTTTTCTTTTTTTTTAAATTCTTCTTCATCAAAAATAAAAAGAAAGATATTCAACTAACATTAAATAATGTTGTTTGTTCCCTTTATTCTGACCCATTACAAAATTTTATATCTATATATTTGGGTCTATAGATAACTTTTAATAAAATATGGTATTACTACTAATACAACTACATATGTAAGAAGCAGAATAGCAAAAGATTGATATCAGGAAATATTTAAGGACCCATTTAGATGTTTTAATGCCAATTTCTAATCCACTAATAATATAAGTAAATCTAAATTAGTAATATCCGCAATTTATAATGAACTCTAACTTATGCGCTTTATACACATACAAACATCAAACACACGCACACATAATATGGTAATTGCAACTTATTTGAAGGAGGCAATCTCTAAAGGTTAGATAATTGTTGGCTTGTAATCAACTAAAAACCCAAAGTATACTTCTGCAAGTTTTGCTGCAACTATAGAATAAGATGCCCCAAATTCTTAAATTCACTCTTATTATCTAATCTAAATCATTATGCTTTTTTAAGTTATGGGAGAGTCTACCTTCCAAAAACAAAAGCTTTCAATAATAGAAATATTCATGCTTTAATCTAGTTGTCATTACATTACAAAAAAAGAGTTTTCTTTTTTTTTTCTTTTTCTTTTTTATAATTCAAGAAATATTTTTCTAATTTTTATTAGGATTTTCTAGGCTTTATTTTTATAAAAGAAAAATGAAAAATAGAAAAAGAAAAAGAGAAAACAAAAAAGAAGGAAAAAGACAAACAGAAAGGAATGAAAAAATAAAAAAAGAATAATAAACTAGCAGAATTAAGAATCTTTTTTTCAAAAACAAATTTTGTTATTTTTTAAGAAAAGAACCATTATCTAAACCACTATAGTTTTAGCTTTATACATCAAGAAAGCATTTATTTAATTAGCCTAAAACCTTATAGAGCAAGAAGTTATTGTTTATTATTATTATTATTATCATCATCATTGTTGTTCATATTTAATTAATTTTTTGATATCTAATTATTGATGAGGAACCTTGAGTTTTAATGACAAGCTAATTAAATAAATAGAAATTTCATATTTAGATAAAAATAATAATTCATTTTCAGGTGACTTATTTCTTTTCAAAAACCAGAAGTGTGTCTTAAACATTTTTGTTGTTTAAATCATTCTAACTGAAATAGTCAAAATAATTTTCAATTGGTCTTGACTAAATTTAAGAAACAAAAGAGAAAGATTTAAATTTTAAAAACAATTTGGTTTCCCGACCATCTTTCCTAATGATGCTTAAATTGGGTTCAATGATTTTGGACAAATTTATGAGCTTTCTGCTTCATAACAAAAGAGAGTTCCATTTTACAAAATGAAAAATTCATATTTTAATAAATGTATGCAGGTTTGGGGATACAATTTAAAAAAACAATTAATACAAATAATCATTAACTTGTAACTGGCCACTGATTTTTTTTATTGCACTGTGGTTTCTTATAAAATGTTTAACATATATGAATATATTTTAGGAAAAAAAAGTTAATATATAAATAAACCCAAGAAATATCCAGGTATTATTTGGTCCCATTCAATAAAATAATATTAGATAAAGTTATATACTTTTAAATGTTGATCATAGAAAAATGAAAAACAAAAAATGAACATCAAAAATGAATACAGTAGTATTTTATTTTGAACCATGATTTTAAAACCATTTATTGCTTATGAATGTTAGGAAAAAGAAGTATAATAAATAAATCACCTTTATTTTAACAATCACATTTTAAAGATAAATTTAAAAAAAGATTTTTTACTTTTTTATTTGAGTAAAAAAAAAGTTGTAAAATGTATTTTTTTTTTTTTTTTTTAATATACACCCGTTTCAATTTCTCTTGAAAACTGCATTTACAGTTATTTTTTTGTTTTGTTTTTTACTGGGGAGAATGACATCTCGATTGAATTTCTATAGCATGTTTTGGCAGGGGAGGAAATGATTGTAATCTAAACTAATTATTCGTAGATAAAACAATAGTCTCATTCTGGTTTTAGTTAAAGTTATATTTTCATTCATAAAGAAAATAACTGTAAAAATAAGAGGGAGAGTATCAATCTGGGTAGAAATAACCTGCCTGACAAAATTCAAAATGGACAACTAATTTAACCAAAGACTCCAAAGGCCTAAAATATAATTTAAGGAGGGGAGATATACAAGTCATTTCTCACAGCTATGAAATATATTAGTTAAAATTGTAGAAAGAAAAAACAAAAAGGATTTCGGTGTGAATTAGAAACTAGTGCAAATTTTAGAAAGAAAGAAAAAAAAAAAGCATGTGATAAAATTTGATAAGTTTCAAGTTTATGCCTTCAGCAATTATGTTAGTTATCATAATTATTGGCACAAAGCTAAATTTTTGGATGACTACACAATAGGTCAAAGATATCTAGACCAGAGGGAAAGAAAGTTCACCACTGTGTAAACAAAATATTCAAAAAGTCTGTGTCTATGTGTGCACAAGTGTATGCATGCAAATTCAGAAGTTCAGTTTTTGCATAAAATGTTCTTCTTTTAAACATGATATCAGTGCCAATATTATGAACAGAACCAGTTTACCAGACTAATAAAATAAGACGTCCTGGTAGTGTGTGTGTGTGTGTGTGTGTGTGTGTGTGTAGGTAGGTAAAGCATTAGAAATATCTTTTATTATTGTTTATTTTGATTTTTTTTAATAAGTTCCTGATCCTTGTCCAAAACTTGTCCTTAGGTTTGGTTTATATTTACTCTTCAACATGGCTTTTTCTTTTTTCTTTTATTCTCCCCCCCCTTTTTTTTTTTCTTAAACTTCTAGTAGTTATTCAAAATTTCTTTTTACAATCGTCTTTTTTTTCTTTCTTTTTTTTGTGGGAAGGGATTTTTTTTTTCTTTTTAAAGTTGGGATCCAAAGTTTTGTTCTTTTTTTTATGGATTAGGCAGATATGCAAATAGATGCCAAAATATTAAGTAAATCAGGAAGGAGGGAAGGAAGGGAAAAAAGAAGGAAAGAAAGAAAGAAAGAATGAAGTGGAGAAAGAAGGAAGGAAAGAAGAAAAGAGAAAGAAAGAATACAGGAAAGAAAGAAGAAATGAATAAGGGAAAAAGTGAATAGAAAGAAAGAAAGAAAGAAAGAAAGAAAGAAAGAAAGAAAGAAAGAAAGAAAGAAAGAAAGAAAGAAAGAAAGAAAGGGAATGGGACAGTATTTATGGAGTACAACTAGGAGTGATCACTCAACCAAATTCTTTTTGCTTTTTTGTTTTTTTGTTTTTTGGGGGGTTGTTATGTTTTTTCTATTTTTCTTCTTTTTTAAAACTTTTTTGTCTTTTTTTTTTTAATTTTAAAAAAAGTTCAAATTTTATATTTTTAAAAAATTTTTTATTAAAACATTTCATCAAAATGTCTTTTCCATTTATTGCAAACCAAAAGTTTGCAACAAACAGTCAACCAAAAATGAGCTACACTCCTGAAGCACAGACTTTTATTCCAAGAAGGCAATGGGGGGGGGCAAGGGAAATGTATGTGTGTGTGTGAATATGGGTGTGTGTTTTTATATATATATATATATATATTATATATATATAGAGAGTCATAGTTTGTTGTTCAGTTTGGCTTTTACTTGCATCTGTCGTCCAATCTGTTCTGTTGTTTTCTTGTTTATTTTTTTATGTTGATGTTACAATGGCCATAGTGTAAATCAAATCAGAAAGGCAGCCGTTGATAATGTTGAATAGGAAATATTTGGCCAGCCATAGGACGAAGGATAGACACTGACAAAGAATGTCGGTGGTTTCAGGTTGGAAGAGGCAGTCCCTCAAAGTGCTGACACTTGCCGCCATTATCTGCAGGAGAAGCTGCAGCCTTGTTGCGTTTCTCTGCATCCGAGGCCTGTGCATAGCCTTGACCCGAACCAACTGAGTTGGGATCTGAAAGAAAGGGTGGACAGAAATCCTATACTTCAAAATCTGGACTGACTGAAGAGGCCAATAGAAGATGGGAAGTTCAAGAAATCAGTCAGAAAATGGTTTGGTTGCTGTGATAGCAAATCACCAGAGGCTAAGCACTATGATGATAAAAACGGGAAATTATTACCAAATCTTAGTAATTGTGGTAAATAACTATTGTTCACAGCAAAAATGAGAAGGCAGACCAGGCGACAGAATTTCTTGTTTCCATAAAAAATATTAATGTATGAGAAAAGTAGATTTAGGAAGAAGGAAAAAAATAGAAAGGTTTCTTTAAGTTTTGCTGAAACAATTCATGAGCAAATTTGAAGCCTTTTTTGTTAGTTAAAATGTCAGGATTTAAAAGTCATGTAGGACAATATTGAAGTGAAGTGCTATAGAAAACACAAAAAGAAAAGACTGGATCAGATTGATAGAAATTGAGCCACAATTTCTGTTTATTTTTTTCTTTTTAGGTTTCTTTTAATTGATTGATAAAAATTCAAGAAGGGGGTTGGGGGTGGGACAATTAAGAAAAGATTCAATAAACAAGGCACAGCATTTGAATTCAAACCAATGATACGTTTTTATGAGAAGTCTTACTTTGAAAAAAAGGTTTCAGTTTCATTCTTTTATTTAAGTAGGAAAAAAAAATAAAAAACAGTTTGTTCAAAAGATTATCCTTGACCAAGATAGTTCTATCTATCAAATAGTGCACTCATCTATCACAGCCTTTTACTATCTATCATAAGCAATTGATGATCAAGAAAGATGCTCAACTACTACATGCAATCTGATATGGAAAGAAAGAAGATCTAGATTAAGCAAACGAGAAAGTAATGCTATCTTCTTTGAACATAAAAGTAGATCATTAGGAAGAAAAGAAAATGAAAAAAAAGTGGGAATGAGAATGACTGAGGGTAAAAAAGAAAACAGCAATGAAGATAATCAAATAGCAGTCATTTCGAACTTGCCTGATTTGGTTTTAGTTAAAAAAATACTTTAAACCAGAAATGGAAAAAACAAAAAAAAAATCCATTATAGGAAGCACAGAGAGAAGTATTGCTAATATTTATATTTAAACACTAAAATTTTAATTTTTTTCTAAAAGACTATGAAATTAGAAATAATGATAAATAGTAGTTGAAATATATGTTTGTCCTCAAAAATCATACTGAATTTTGGAATAATTGTTTTTGACATCAGCAAATAAATCATATTCAATTATATCTTAGATGAAGTTTTCATTTTGTAATATGTTTCATAGGATATATCTACTTGATTGAGCACAAACCCAAGTTAGGCACAGGGCCAGTTTATATCACTGGACTTTTTGTAATTAGTATTGCCATTCATTTAGGATATTGAGCTGACAGATCTTCTCCACTTGGGTTTTCATAATCAATGTTATCTTTACACTTAGACGAGTTAATCTCCCAAGAGACAGCTGAGAGTGAATGCAATGGTATTGAGTGGAATTTGAACTCATGTAATACAATTCCCAAGTTTAAGCTTTTACCACAGTTCCACCTTTGCTACCGTTCTTAAGAATGGATACAATAATATTATAAATTGGTATATAAGATTGAAAGGCTGTTTAGAATGAGTTAATGACAAACTAACCAAGTACAAACAACAAAGAAGTTTTATATTAAAAAATAATAGAAAAAAATTTATACAAATGGTCAAATAATCTAGCCATTCTATGAAAAGTATAAATAGTGATGTAAAATAGCTATTTGTTCATCATATATACATGGTGCCTGTCCAAAAAGTTACTTTGCACAATGGGTATATAGAAATTTAAATAAACTAATAAACAGTACATTTTATTGTAAAACATTTAGATAATACAATTTTGACCAATAAAAAGCTTTCATTTATTTACAGTATCACAGCTTATCTTAAATGCTGGAAATGACCTGCATTGGCATTAAGACATTATTTTCTACTGCACACCAAATTTTGAACATCCTATATTAATGGATGACTTGTTTGGACTTATATCAGATTAAAGATTTCTTTTTGATCAAACCTAAAGGACAACCAAAATTGCTGAAACAATAAATCTTTATTTCTAAATGTTTTCACATAAGAAATTAAAAAAAATTAAGTGCATTTTATTTTCACTTATTTTTATCCAAATTCATTTTATAACTAACCATTATTCATTATTTAAAACAATGACTGTCGATTCACAAGCAGAAAAATGACCAGCTTCTTGGAGAAACTTTTCTTTTCTACTCTCGCATTTCTTGATTTTTTAAATACTCTATTGACTTGCATTAATTGCACAGAATGTGAACGAGTTAAAGCTCTTGAATAAATAACAAGGTTCTCTTTTAATTATTAGTAAACTGATGCCATAATTCATTCAGGCAAATAAGAAATCAAATACTTTCAGAATAAATCATGCCAAATATTATGATAGTTCCTATTACGAATTTGATAAAACTTTTTTGTTCAATTTGGCTCATATGGTTCATTTGAACAGCATTTATTGAGCTTCTTCCATCAGAGCCAAATAGATTAGGCTAAAACTCATCATTAAAGTGAACACAATTCCATTAACCTTTTGTCCATCTGCAATGGCCTGCTCTTTTTGGGCAACTCCTGATTAAATCTTAATAGAATACCTTATTGAATATCTTTAACCAAAATGACACATAAATTTATTTAATAATATTTATAGCTTGCGGAATTTGTTAATCATTCTAGGCATTAGGAATTGCGAAAATACATAATTTATTATTTAAACCAAAATTTGGAAGTTAATTTAAGTTAAACATTGTGCTTTCATTTCTATTTAACAAGTTAATTCCTCTAAACTTTACAACAAATGTTTGCAAACAAATTCTTTAACAAATCTTAATCAATGGGAAAAGTGAAATAAAAGAAAATAACCAAAATCTTGAGATGGAACTGATGATCGTTTTATTGGCTAAACATTAAGCAAGCATTTACTGCATGATGTTATCTATAAGGATTGCATTTATAAAACACAGAAAATGGGAGAAATATTTAATGAAATTTTCAGTTGAACTGTTAATTAATTATTGTCTTGGCTTATCAATTAAATTTGATCATTAAAAGAATAGATATTGATTAAGTTGCATAAATCAAATCATGTGCAATGGTGTATCTCCATTCTTATATCAACAGATTGTTGTATCATCTTATTCAGGTTTTTCACTTTTCAAAACCATGGCAATCAATCCACAACCGTATGCACCAAAATATAGAGAGGAGGGGGGTCATCATCAATGATAGGAATGAGAATTAAACTAAATGTTGCTGTTACTCTATACACCAATCAAGTTCATTGATTGGCTATGTTTGGAATCAAATCATCTTCATATTTAGAATTTAAAAAAAGAAAAGAAAGGGAACTTATACAAACTAAAAACCAATAAGAAACATTTATAAGAATTGATAGAAGAAAAGTTGAATTTTAAGTAAAAATCTTTTTTTTTTAAATGAAGTCAAACTAAATATTCCCCACAAAATACATTTTGTAACAAAGATACCTGATCAGGTAACTTCGCTCATTAGAAGAAAAGAATGTTCTATTTGAATTCAAATGACACAAGATAAATAGTGGCATTTTCATCTGATCCAATATAAATTTCTACACTCTTTTTAATAGGCATTCTAATGTAACAATATTGATTGTAAAAACAATATTGTCACTTGCTTATAAAGGCAAGGTTTACCAACCAGTGCTTGGTAAGTCTAGATTTCCTGAGGCATAGACGAGGTGGCAGTTGTTTTTTTGAGAGAATAAAAATGCTCAAACAAGCGACACTTTGAATAAATACATGAAAACTGCACTCCCTGATATTTGTGTTTCATCTGTCTTACATTTCCAGTTCCCAGAAGAATAGAGGCATGGCTCTCTCTTTTAATATTTGGAAGGATTAAAGAAACACTTTTGGAAAAAGCAAGTTGCCCTTCCAATTTTATCCTTTGGTGATCATCCTCAAAGACGGCCATAATAGTGCCCATCAAAAGTCCCAAACCAATGATTATATGTTGTGCTTATAAATGGACCATGAAACTATGGAAGCTGAAAATTATAGCTTATGGTTTAAAAAAAAAAGTGTTTTAAAAAAAATACCACTTTGTTATATTGAGTTTTAATCATTTCATGTTCATCTATGTAGTATTAGCAAAGTTTCAGGCTTGTATATTATAGTTACAATTATTTTTCTACTTGAAAATGATTTATTTTTTGTACTCGGTTTAGATCAAATGATGAAGCAAATTTGAGATAATTTTTCATAGTAATTTGTTGGTTAAAGATAATTTAGTAGATTTTATTTTTGTATTATCAGACATGATTATTGTCCATAAAGCCTCTAGATGTTTCAAAGATTACCTCTATGCCTCAAAACAATGATAACCCTTTTTTAAAATTTAATTATTCATATAAAGTAGAATGATTGTGTTGTATTAAAATCCCCTACAGCCAAGTTTTTTCTCAATCTTTCTTTCTCAAACGACCATTGCAAAAATAACAAGAAAAACAAAAAAAAAAAAAAGAAACTTCAAGATTGAACATGTTTTTCAAAACAACAAAAGAACTAACAATGTTTTACTACATACAAATCAATAGAATATTTGTCCTCTTTTCAAGTGGGAATCAGATTCCAATAATAATTAATTGTAATGTTAAAGTAGCATAAGCTTCATAGAGAAATCTATGATATTCATGTAGAAATAATAGGATTGGTTGAGGTTGGATTGATCCAATTTTTTTTAGCTTTAGAGATTACAAAGCTTTATTTCTCTAGAAACCAATTCTTTTTTTTCACCTTTACTCTCAAGGAAATTCACAATGACGGGATGATTCATTGATTAATGGACAAGTCATTAACTGAAAAATCACCAACTCTAAAATATATACTTATAATAATAATAATATAAATATATGTGCTGGTCTTTTTTCTTTTGTTTTATTTTCATCACCCCAACCCACTGACAATGAGAGGTTTACTATTTTTCTGCAGACAAAAGAAAGTAGTTGTTATTCCTACCAGTGGCCCATTCCTTATTCATCTGCCTTAACAGCAAAAAGTAGGACTGTATGTGCACACACACACACACACACACACATATATATATATATAAATGGGAGACAGAAAGACCTATTCTTTTTCTTAATTAATAAAACAAATAAAATGATTGAAAAAAGTACATAAAACATTTAAAACTATTCCATATGATCAGAAAGAAGTTATGATTTTCTCTAATATATTTTTTCACCTTGATAAAATACCAAGTACTTAATGCTTCCATTAAGTTTGGTTTCTATGTTTTAATGCATATCAATTAATAAATTAAGTTATTTTAGGCTAAAAAGCATTCTTCTTTTACCTTGCTCTACATTATTTTATAAACAATCTTGGACAAGTGAAGCTGGTAGATTAAATTCCTCTATATTTAAAATTAATTTCCTTCTTAAATAGCTTATCAAAATCTATAAAAATATCTTTAGTTTTTACTTAAGAGCATTTGAGTTTTGTAAATGACAAATCAATTGTTTAGAGCTAATACTTTTTTTTTCTTTTTTTTTAAGCCTATCAACCTTTAAATGTCATTTTATGATGAGAACTATCATTTTTGATAAACATTATTTTGTCCACACCTATTTTGAGGTATAAACCAATATGCACAATTTAATCCATTGCTGGCTGGAGGTAATGTGGTGGATTCATACCTTCTCCAATGGTATAGTCCATTTATGACCACATATGGAACAACAAGGATTCAAACTTGTGTATTACAATTCTCAAGTCCAACTGCCTATCCACTGCCCTAAGTAGACATCCGTCCCTGTTATTACTTTCCATAAATATCTAATCAATTAATGATGCAAGAAGTTCACCCCAGATAATCCAAATATTTCCCCAACATATCAGAAGAACAATTGAACGACTGTTTTAGACCAATAACAAAGAAATAAAGTTTAGGTTAACATTTGCTTGAATCACATCTATAAAGAAGAAATAACATTCATATTTATACAAGTGGGAAATTAAGAGTTCAATTTGATAGCAGATTTACAGTTCCAATGTAGTAAACAAACACTTGAAAAAATAGATCTATATTTATCTAAATAAAAAAGAAATCTAAACATTATGCTTTAAAGGCATTCCAACAAAGATGAAACTTGATAAAATGAATAGAAATATATAGAAAAAAACAATAGAATAAGAATTGAGTAAGACAAAATAATACATGCAAAGTGAATCCAGTAGATTGTATTGTGTTCATTTGAAGTAAGCAATAGTGAAAATAGATAAAATATTGTCTTCTATTTTGGTCATTCATTTGGTCATTGATAGAAAATATTAGAAATAAGAATCTCAAACAAATGTGGCATCAAGTATGATAAAGAAATTAATAGAGTTACCATATATATGTATGTATATGTGTATATAATAAAAAAAAATGGAAAATAAATTCCAATGTTTTATAACAGTTGTGAATTTAAGGAAATAAATACATGCCCTCAAGAAGTTTTGTATTAACTGAAACATTATAATGTTCTGTTCTGTTGTCTTTTCATAAATTATATCAACAAAAATAAATTGCAGCTTTTATGAAAAGTATTTTTTACAAGAAAAAAAAAATATCGGGTCACAATTGTATTTCATACTTGTAAAATTTGTTGGCATTGCTGACAAAATAAAAGGTTTTGAACAGCCCAAAAAAGGCTTTACCCTGATTAATTGATGCTTTCTTATTGTTTATAAAAGAAAACCTAATTGAATGAGTCTCTCTCAAAAATTGTACAAGTATGAAAAAAACACATAAATGCATTCACTTCTAAATGCATAGACACTATAATAAAGATTAATAGCAGGTGTAATCCCCAGGTAGATATCCATGTAGATCATTCAAAATCATATCAGACATTTAATCCAGAGAAAATCTTTTTATTAATAAATGTCTTTTTTTATTGCAATCAGATTATTAGAAGAACCGTAGTTGCATTATTTAACCTTACAAAGAGGCAATGTAAGGGGAATTCATACCTTTTTCAACAATATTAATATGGAAGTTGAACTTAAAATGTAAGGGAGATTTTTGTTTTATATATATATATATATATATTTATATATATATATGATATTTACTCGGTGAGCACCAACCCAAGTTTGGCACAAGGCCATTTTTACGTGCTCTTACCTGGGCTTTTTACATTC
>JAUZSX010276962.1:0-14893 GCA_034780655.1 Idiosepius hallami
ATTTGTTTTCCATTTACATGTACAAAATGTTTCTAGTGTTGGTTAGTCATAATTACAATATTTATTATTTCTTCTTGGGGGGCGATTATGAATTAACTTTTGGGGACGATAGCCAGGAAAAGGTTGAGAACCACTGTGCTAGGGCTATCGAGGGTGTTTTTATCATGACACTATCACTATATGCCTGTTTAACCAAAGACTAAGGGTGCATCTCTATTCAGTGGTTTAACCACTCCCCCAGATACAAACCTGGGTATTTCTTGCCTAAACGCAAGTTACAGTATCTGGTATACTTAAATTTTCACCCATCTAACTAGTGACCATGCTCAATGTAGCTTAACTTCAGTGATCTGATGGGAACCAGTGTCTCCAACGCAACCTGATCGTACTCACCATGTTTACGCCATCTAATTCTCATGATCTCTTGGTGTAGAATTAAAACTGCTATCTTCCGGCAATGCTCATCTGGAACTAACTCTTTGAAAATTTATCTTTAAATTAATCTATGAAAATTTAAGGTTAAAATAATGATTAATAAGTAATAAGAGTAGCAACTTTAGAATTCTGTAAAAGGCGAGGTGGAGCATTGGTAAAAGCTCTGACTATTACGTAAGTTCAAATCCTAGTCAAAACCATTGCATCTACCTTTACCAGCGTCGGGCAGATGGGGCTTGTTAACTTGGGAGAGTAGCTCATCTAGGTGAAAGGCAACACTGATTTCAAAAGCCCACAAAAGGTCCTCAGGTTGCGTTTGCGGATAGTGCTAGCTACTCAAGTAGCTAAACAAGTCTGCAGCAAAAAAAACAAATTTGCTGCCCAACGCACCACTAGGTGGAACAATTGAGCATAGAGCTAGTGACTCTTTCTTGTAAAACAAGTATGCTACGGAAACAGCAAAAAAACAAATTTGCTGCCCAATGCACCACTAGGTGTAAAGGTTGATAGAAAAGTGCATTAAAAAATCAAGTATTGAAATCATGTAATTCAATAATAAACAATAAAACTTTATAATTATTTCTGTATGAAAGAAGGTTACAAGGTTTGCTTCCTTTTAAAGGTCTTCTTTATGTGTGTCCTCAAATTCATCATGGCCGAATCCTTCACATCTGGTTCATCCTGTAGAGAGGCAGACATGCAATAAGCAAAGACAAAAGCAAGAAACAATTTCAGGAACTTTTTAAAAACCTACCTCTGTATGTCTAAAGTCTTCATTTAACTAACCTATTCTAAAAGCTTGTCCGCCAATAGAGCCTGTGTAAATGCGTCTCACTAGATAAACAAGAAGCAGAACAAAACGAAATTCACAATTTGGAATCCTAATTTATCTGGTGCCAACCTGAATTCTGTGGATCTATGCAATATAAAACAGATTGAGCTTCAAGAAAAGACCAAATGCTTTAGCTTATCAATGGAATCTGAAAATAAATTAGTATTCATCACAAGATTAGGTTGCGGTACAAGGGGGATAACTCTTTTAACTATAAAACACTAAGGTAATGAGCTGAGTTGATTTATTATTAGGGCTGTGATAATATGCTTTTATGAAAGATTATTCTTGTCAAAGACTTGACTATTTCGTGGTATTACCATTTCTTTTAATTCTTTACGTACTAGGGCTGTGATAATATGCTTTTTTTAAAGATGATTCTTGTCACAGATTTTACTATTTTGTGATTTTACCATTCCTTTTAATTCTTTAATTATTAGTTGGGCTGTGATAATATGTTTTTATTAAAGATTATTCTTGTAACAGAATTGACTATTTTGTGATTTTACCATTCCTTTTAATTCTTTACTTATTAGTAGGGCTGTTATAATATGCTTTTATTAAAGATTATTTTTGTCACAGACTTGACTATTTTGCGATTTTACTATTTATTTTAATTCTTTACTTATTAGTATCGACATACTTTTATTAAACATATTCTTGTCACAGGCCTAATAACTAGGAATGTGACAAACATATTCTTTAATGAAAGAATATGGTCACAGCCCTAGTTATTAAATTCACAAAAGTATAGAAGTTTTAGTAAACAATTAAAAATTATTTATTCAAAAATAGCAGTAATCAATAAAATTTGAAAAATTATTTTATTATAATTTACAAATAGCACTATGTTTATTCACAAGAACAATTTTCTATTACTTTCTGAGTAATAACCCCAGGACTATTAGAAAATGACTCAAAGAAATGAAAAAGTTATAAAAAGGGGAGCTTTTAAAAGTTATTACATCCTATCAGCATATTACTTCAATCTATGAAAGTCATTGGGTAATTACTCAGAATGTAATAGAAACTTACCAAAAAGCTAGCTTTTAAAAGCCTTTACATTCTATCAAATTGTTCATAGATTGAATTTGCTGATAGGATGTAATAACTCTTAAAAGCTGCCTTTTTTGTAAGGTTTTTATTTCTTTAAGTCATTTGCTTCAAAAGAAGTTCATTAAATAAAAAACATATTCCCATTTTAAGATTCCTGAATTTTTTGCAAGATAATCCACACCCTATAGATTAATGAAAAAAATAAAGAGGAAGACAGTAATATTTTTCATTCTTTGTTTTAAATGAGAAAAAAAAAAAAAAGTTTTGTCAAGATTATCTGCCCTTGATAAAAAAAAAATGTGGATAAATTATGACTTCCATTCATGAAAGTGATGAAAAGTTATTTGTTTTCCAGTTTCACAATTTATGCATTTGTTTGTGTGTATTTCTTTGAGTGTATGTGTGTGCATGTTCCCCCATTGCAATAAAGTCTGTGGGTCAAGGATTGGCCTTCACAGCCACTTGGGGATCCACAGATGACCAGATCCAGTCCCACCGATGGGCAAACAATCCTACTCGTCACAAATGATCACCAATGATGATAACATGTGTAAAAATACACACACATACAGAAAAAAGGTATAAATCTTCACTTATCATAAGATGTTTTCAGATAATGTGAGTCTAGTATTTTATTTCATGAAAAATCTCAAGTGAAAATTCAAATATTTTTTAATCAAAGTCTTTTGTTAACTTATTAAGAATTTTAAAGTTTGCTCATTAAATCTGTTTAATCATATTTGTTCTTTCTATACTTTATTCAGTCATTGCATGTGTATATAAATATATGTTGTATGGTCTTTTCATCACCCAACTATTCATCACGGTTTATTCATCACTAGACTTTTTATCACCTTTTTTTTTTCATTGACAATTCATCACTCCAAGCCTTCTTTCTCATGACTTGGACTTTAAAAAAAAATTTAAGTTTGGTAATGTTTGCTAACATTAATTTAAAATAAAATGAAACTATTTAGAGAAGTTTGTTTAGATTTTTGAATAATAAAATAGATTAATTGAAATAAAATGTTTTTGATTATTTGTTAAAAAGTTGGAAAATTAGCTGATATTCACTTTATGGATTTTAATAATCTCTCATAAAAATAACCCCCAAATTGTCAAAGAGGCTATAAATTTAACTTAATGAAAACATAATTAACGTTATTACATGAATAAATGTATTTTTTCATTTGGGGTGATTAAAGTTATCCATGTCAGGGTTATGAACTGTCCACGTGATAAATAGACCGTGATGAATTGTCGGTAAACTAAATATATATATATACATTATTTTAGAAGAACTGATGGTTATGATTAATGTGCTCAATAAAAGTTATTAAAGATGTAACAAATATTATGTTTTTTAACCCATACATAACAAAAGGATAGCTTTTGTTATATCCACCAATATTTTATATAGATACAAAAATTACGTTTTTTTAAACATAAGCACCAAAAATGATTTGGAAATAGAAAAATGCTCTTTGCTTTTCCGTCATGTATTTTTATCAAAAATAATAAAAATAAGATTATAAAAAGTAAATACAGATAATTATAACTGTCTTCTTATTTCTAATATTTTAAGATAGCATTTTGAACTACTTTATCAGCATACACACTAAGTTTCAAGCATATTACAAATCTCATACACACACACACACGTGTGTGTGTGTGCAACTAAAATCAATATTTAAAAAGAAAAAAAATGACAGATATCATCATTAAATTAGGCCTAATTCAATAGAAATATCTGAATTGTTTTTTGTTTTTTTTCCAATACTGGTTTTTAAAGGCCATCAGAATTTTATTTTCAATTATATATATTTATTATAGACAAACCATGTAAAAATGTCTATGACAATAATATCAAACCTTTTTCTCCCAAACATAAAAACCTTTTATTTTTCTGAAATATTCAGAAATTTAAGATAATCCAGTAATTATTAACATTTTTTACAATCCAGATTTTCTGAATACAAAATTAGATTTTCTTTTTAAGGCTTTGTTGCTTTTCAAAAAACTTTCTTTAGTTGTAAAATGTCTTTTTTCTATAGAAGTAAATTTTGAAAGTTGAATTAAAATTTTCATAAACAGAGGGATCCTATTCTAATTGTTTATTTTTAACCTTTGGATCCTGACCTAGGAAAATTACCAACTAATCACAGAGAGCCGTTCTATTAGAGGACCAGACCATAGGACCAAAATATCAGTGTGTCTTCTATTGCCTTAGGTCATCAGGGCCGATATATTGGACCTTTAGGGTCCTAAGGATAATTACAGTTTCATGGTATCAACCAAGAGAAAGACAATCAAAATAACAAATATTCACACAGATCCGTTCAATTAGAGGATCATATTAGGACAAAAATATCAGTGTATCTTCAATTACCTTAGGTCGTCAGGGTCAATATTATATTTACTTGGTGAGCACCAACCCAAGTTTTGCTCAAGGCTACTTTTTACGTGCTCTTACAGGGCTTTTTACATTCGGTGTTACCCTTCACCTAGATGAGCTGCTCTCCAGGGTTAATGAGCCCTATCTACCAGAGGAAGCTAAAGGTGAATGTAATGGTTTTGACTGGGATTTGAACTCACATAATACGATTCCAAAGCCCGAGTTTTTACCAATGCTCCACCGTCATCAGTGTCGATATATCAGCAGCTCTTTAGAGTTCAAAGGATTGAGAAAACAGACACTCAGTCTGTATTTCAAATCATATGTGTGCTCGAGTTTCAGATTACTCCCACCATTGGTTTAAAAAAAAAAAAAGCTAGTCTCTCCTTCCTAGGTATTCTCCTTTTTAGCACCAGGCAAGGTTTTTTTTAAGAATTTACAAATGGTGTGACCCGATGGTAACACTATGAGTATTAAGGTTCAGATGTAACATATAGACAGCTGACTGTTCCTTTCTTATGATAATGTGACAGTATTATTACTATTGCTATGACTAATCTGATTACTAACAACAAAAAATTAATTTGGGGAAAATCAAAAGTAATTTTTCAACCAAAAGAAAGATATTTTGAAATGAACGAAGTTTGTTGTAGTAAAATCTAAATTCTGTAAAACTGAAAATATGGAAGCTCAAAAATATTACTATTTACCTGAGATTTCTGTACAATAAGTCTTTGTCTTTGTTTCCATCTTGTTAAACCATTAATTATATATATATATATATATATATATATACACATACATATATATATATATATACATATATATATATACATACATATATACACATACATATATACATATAGATATATATATATATACACACACACACACACATATATATATACATATACATACATACATACATACATACATATACATATATATATATATTGTTTCACATTCACCCCTGAAGATGGACCCTGTCGGGTCTGAAAGCGCTAGGCTACTACAAGGACATGACACTTTACACCAGACTAAGAATTACAAGAATTGAATGGATCCATGGTAGAATACTCAAATACGCAAATACATCTATTGAGTTTAATGAATTTTACCATTGTGACATCAGTTAAATACAATATCATTTTGTGCTTTTTATTCAAATAAATAAGCAGTGCTTCTAATGGTGTTGTGTACCTCACAGCAGCCACTTAAACAATTTTCCTCAAGTCTTTCACTAATAGAAGGCAGTAATATAACCATTAACAATGCTATCATTTTCAATTCTTCCCATTTTTATTTGGATGAAAAGTCTCTACACTTGGTCTGAGTTTTAACAGAACTGCTCATTAGAATTGACTGTAAAAGCATCTCACTCTTTAAATGTTTTTATTCCCTTTACTTAAAAACAAACAGGATTTCTTATTGACTGTTATATTAACCACCTTTTACTTTCATTGTTTGCCATTTACACACTGACTGGGGGAAAGTCCATTTGCCCTAGAGAGTAGGCAGTCGTATTCAGTATTGTAGTGCACGAGTTCAAATCCCAGTCGTTCCATTTCATATTTGGACTAATATCCTTAGGAAAGGTATGAATCCTCACATTCCCTCCAGCTATAGGTTAAATAGTAAACATTGTGTTATTCAAAAAAACTATGTGTATACATAGAATGATTGTTCTTGGCATCAAATGACCTAAAATGTTTGAGGTACCGTAAAAGAAAATAAAGAATAAGCAAAGACAACATCCAATCCTCCTATCCAGCACAGGGTGGATCTGGATACTATCTTACTCTGCTAAAGACATTAACCCTGAAATTACTTAAAAATAGAAACAGGAAGTAAAAACCTATTTCCATCCATTCAAAAAAAAATCATGCAAACAAAGTCTTTGAATAAGTTTACAATCTAATCTTAATTACATTTATTATATTTACTTGGTGAGCACCAACCCAAGTTTGGTACAAGGCCATTTTTATGTGCTCTTACCCGGAATTTTTTTGCATTCAGTGTTACCCTTCACCTGGATGAGCTGCTCTCCCGAGTTAACGAGCCCCATCTGCCCGAGGCTGCTAAAGTGAAAGTCATGGTTTTTTACTGAAATTTGAACTCACGTAATACGATTCCAGAGTCCGAGCTTTTAATTACATTTATACTTAATGCTACAATTTCAAATTTCTATTCACATCTATGGTTCCCAACCTTTTTTTCCAGTGGCCTAGGTAACTACTTCTAAAACCTTCAGGGCCATACTTAGGATTCCCGCAACTGCTGGGGGGGGGGGACAAGGCTCCTTGGCTTCCCAGATCTTTTGTAATGCAAAAAATTAACAAAATAATTAATTATTAGGATTACTTAGAAAATTATTATTATACTTATATTTTAAAATATACATCTATCAATCCATCTCTGTGTCTGTCCTTCTCTATATATACAGGGTGACCCATAAGTCACTTTATATTCTGAAAATAAAATAATCTTTTCTTAAATGACTGCTGTGTTTGATTAATTTTTTTATTAAAAAGTTTAGAGTCTGTAAATTAGTTCTGACTTAGTTACGAAAGATTATGTCTCTTTAATAGCCTCTTTCTTTTTGCGGCTTCACCAACTCAAGCTCTTTCTAAGCTATTCTCGATGACAGTTCTTTACATCTGAGGTTCTAGGAAAAGAACTTCCTGTCATATGTTTGCCTCAAGTTCTTGAATAGTTTGGTGCTTATTTGCGAACACTTTGTCTTTAAGATATCACCAAAGCCAAAAGTCTGGTGCTGTCAAATCAGAAGAATGTGGAGGCCATTTAAAATATATATATATATATATATATATAGAGAGAGAGAGAGAGAGATAGAGACAGACAGACAGAGAAATGGATTATTAGATGTATATTTCAACATATAAGTGTAATAATGATTTTCTACTTAAACCTAATAATGAACTATTTTGGTAATTTTTCGAATTACAAAAGATCTGTGAAGAAAGGAGCCTTCCAGGCTCTCGAGGGAGTTTGCGCCCCCCCTCCCCGCAATTGCAGGGTTTTTGTGGGACCTCAAGCACGGCCCAGCAAATAGTCTGGCTGGCTTCCAATAAATGATGAAGTTAAAGCATTGATCTTCTAAATTAATGTAAGATTCATAAGGAGCCTTTTCGACTGCTATTGATAGAATCATTTATGCCAGGTTAAAAATGTATTTCTCAAATCTTGCCCTTCTTTATTGTTGTTATATGTTCCTGTATTTATTTTGTTGTTGGGTCCATTTCCTTGCACCCTGATATTCCATCTGTCAGTGGCATGTACAGATCTTATATGATTAGACTTTAATGTACTTTAAATGCTTTATGGAAAGAGACAAGATAAATGAAGAGGGAACAGATGTGAAATGATTTACCATTCAATATTCTCTCTTCTATTTCTAGAATGGATTATGATTCGGGGGGGGGGTGAAATCTAGAGATGACCAAAATGGAAAATTGGTATATTTCTGGGGAGAGCAGAGGTGAGGGTGGAATATAGAAGCTAAAAGGTCTAGACAGGAAATAAAAAAATACCATCATTTAAAAACTATTTCTTGAAATTGGTTTTTTTTTTTTTGCTTTTGTTTTTTTCCCTTCGTTTTTTCCCTTCATATTTCTCCTTAAAAACATTTTGTTTTTAATGCTTTTTTAATGCTGGGTTTGTTTTTAATGCTTTTTATTTTTACTCTTTTTTTCTATTTCTTTTTTTCGTTCATCAAACTCAGGGGTTCTCAACCAGGGTCCACAGGTACCTAGGATTCCTTAAAATAGATTTCTGGGGTCCACAGGTAAAAAATATACCAAATTACGGGTCCACAATGATATTTTGGTCATCCACAAAGAAAAAACAACTTATAAAAGTTTTTACTATTAGAAATTTAGTTTCTACTTTATTGGCACTAAATCAGTTTCCCTATAAAAATAAAGTTTAATTATAAACAATTTATTTGTTTATTAAAACCTCAAATTTGATATTAGGCTAGAATAGAATATTATTGTTGTTGTTTAAGTCCCTGGTGCTTGTAAATGGTCACTCATCAACAGGCTCGACGTTGCTTTACTTCGGTGGTCTGACAGGAACTGGTGTCTCCAACGTGACTTGATCGTTTAATTTCAATCAAATTAAAATGTTATAATTAAATACAAAATCTTGCATGATTTGTAACGTAGTGTCAGAAAGCTTTTTGAACTTGTTGTGAAAGGGGGACTGATAGGAAGGTGGATGTAGTGTCCTTTGTCGAGGTATCAGTCCTTCTCTAACTTAATTGTGTGTACTGTAGTAAGTATTTCTGCTGGTTCTATTAACTGACGGGGGAGGCAGATCACAAGCTTGTGTCCGTGTGTCTTTGAGGTCTAGACTCTCACTTAAGTAGTCTCTAGTTTAAACCTGGCGGGTTGCCGGCCTGTTGCAAACCTCCCCGCAACTTCCGTTTGGCACCGGAAGTGTTGCAAAAGACGAGATGTCGTAAAGGTCTGCTACAAACTTATTGGATCTCATCAGAGACACTCATTGTTGTTACCATTTGAAACCCCAAATGAGATCTGAATCAGCAGACCTGTGCGAAACAAAAAGCTCTATCAACTGGCCCACAGCACAGTTATGATTTTTTGACCCATAGGTTTCCATCAACCATTACACCCAGTAGTGCTTTGGGCAGCAAATTTTTTTTGTTTTTTTGCTATTTCTGTAGCATACTTGTTTTACAAGAAAGAGTTGTTAGCCCTATGCTCTACCCCCAAACTGGAGGACTACCCATAGGTTTAGTTTTAAATTTCTTTCTCTTTCTTTGTATTCAGAAAAAATAATTATCTTCTTGCATTTTCTTTTCTTTTCCCCTTTTTTAATTTTATGTTCTCTTCCTTTTTTTTATCTTTAAATTTCTTCAAAATTTTTTAAAAATCTGTTATTATTCATTTTTGATTTCCAAACTTAAGATTCTGTTCTTCATTTTTTTATCACTCTCAGAAAAATCCCATTTACTTTATTTCTATTTATGCTTGTAGTTAAGAAATGAAGAGAATTGCAAGTACTTATCACTCAAGAAATATTGAAGCAGCCATGTTTTTGTTTTTTTTTCATTTAACTTTCATCTATTCTATCCTATATCTTGCCAACCATGGCACATTTTAATGTGTCTACCTGATTTACTATTGTGTGGTCTTCTTACATTGCACAATTTTCAATTCTCAGATTTCAAAGAATTTCCTCCAAAAGAAGAAATTTTATCTCCTACATTTATAAACACCAAAAGCAGATGTCTAAAAATCTGTTTCTAATATGGATCAAATTCTATTTTTCTAACTTCTTTGTTATTTATGAATATAAAAATAGAAACTACTATCGCTAATAGTTTTATAAGAATGATATCATATTAAAGTTGACCGAATTTTAGTATGGTGGCCTCAGAGATTATACCTTTTTGTAAATCATTATTCTTATGCTTATTTCACCCCCAGAATGCTAATGCCTGTTTTTTTTGGGTTTTATTTTTTTTGGTAAATGATGTTTTATTTGAAGAAAAATACATTTACTTTGATGTTTGGACTATGATTTTTATTGAAATTGACAGTCCCATGGGAGAACTGCATGGAGGAGGTAAATGAGCGTAAAGGATGGAAATCTTGTGGAAGAGTGTTGCACAAGAGGCTCGAAACACACGTGGATTTTTATTCAACAAAATTCTTTGAGTGACCGCCATCTTGGAATAATACCAAAACTAATAATATCTTTGGACTTATTTAATTTTTACCAGGATTAATATTTTTGGATTTACTGCATTCATATTTGGACTAATAGCCTTGGGTAAAGTATGAATACCCAAATTCCCTCCAGTTATGGTTTAAATAAGCTTGGGTTATTAAAAAAAAACTATATGTGGACAAAAAAAGAATGTTTATCAAAAAATGAATGTTTTGGGCATTAAATGACCTAAAAAATATGATATAACGTAAAACAAACAAACCAACATAAGAATTTATAGAATATTTTGTAAATTATATAGAAATACATAATTTGTCAACTTATAAAATGGGGTAGTGAGGGAGAAGTAGTGGTAAAACCTTGGACTCTGGACTCATATTACATGAGTTCAAATCCTAGTCAAAACCATTATTTTCTTTTAGCTATCTCGAGCAGATGGGGCTCGTTAATTCTGGAGAGTAACTCATCTAGGTGCGAGAAAAACACTGATTCCAAAAACCTGGGTAGTTGAGACACGTCTACTAGGTAAACTCATCTAGGTGAAGGGTTATACTGTTTACAATATATTAAGAATATAATGGGCAGTGACAGTGGAGCATTGGTAAAAGCTCGGGCTTTGGAATCGTATCACGCAAGTTCAAATCCCAGTCAAAACCATTACTTTCACTTTAGCAGCCTCGGGCAGATGGGGTTTGTTAACTCGGGAGAGCAGCTCATCTAGGTGAAGGGTAAAACCGAATGTAAAAAGCCTGGGTTAGAGCACGTAAAAATTGCCAAAACTTGTGCGAAACTTGGGTTGGTGCTCACTAAGTAAATATAATATAATATTTGGGCTCATATCCTTGCTAAAGGTATGAATCCCCAAATTCCCTCCAGCTATGGGTTAAATAGTTCACTGTATTATTCAAAACTGTACGTGCATATTTTGCTATTTAAAAAAAACTACGAGTGGACAAAAATGATTGTTCTCAGCACTAAAAAGGTTTCTATACTCTAAAACTAAACAAATAAACCGTCACCGACAGGTTAGACTGAGCTGATCAACACTCACTGGCCTGGGTCGAACGTTTACGAAACCGATGCACTTGATCACTGTTTTGTCAGGGGATAGGTTCATCGATTCAGAGTGGTGACAGAGATGGAAGTGACAATGCACGCTCTTGACGCGGAAGTCGACCAACCCGTTCATTGCTGGCGTATATGCATTGAGAATAGTGATTACTGAGTAGAAAAATACATTATGGAGCATCAAATATTGCTAATTTTAAATTGCACCACTCCTGTTTTCAACTTTGAAAAAAAAAAATTCTCCTTTGAACTCTGACTTAGCAAAATCACTAACTAGTCAATCAGAGGGGTTCTATTAGGGAACCAAAGGACCGAAATATCAGTGTGTCTTTTTTTTTTCTTAGGTCGCCAGTGCCGATATATCTGCTTTTTAGGGTACGAAGGGTTTTTTTAAAAAAAATAGTAAAAATCGAGACGACGCTTACTTAACTTTTCCGCCGACATGTCTCTCTTTTCCTTACTCTGTTCGAAAAACAAACAATCTGGTTTCTAAGTTACATTGATGTAAAGAACCAGATAAGACAAGAGACGACGACTGACGACAACTAATCGCCGGACAAACAGTAACATTAACAAAGCAGGCTTTAATGCTTAGTATCTGTCTACCCTCACTCAGCAACGCCTGGGTGGCATCTGGTTGGCTTTACACAGAGTTAGGGAAATCAACACCATCGATATTATCTGCAGTTCACTGGCTCATTTATCATACGCCTGCTTACAACGGGAAGCCCGTAGTGCAATGAATAAACACTCAAACTTTGGAGTTCTAGTACACAAGTTCAAATACAGGGTGTTTCAAAATAAATAAAACCGATAAAAATGCTGATAAATATGTTGATTTTAACCCTATATTTTTATATTTTTCAAATTTGATAGCAGTTATAAATAATAATTAGTATTTTAAAACTCAATTGGAAATTAGAAGAAAAGTTTTTTTTGTAGCAATAGGGGCGTGGCGGTTGACGTTACACTGAGTATAAAGGACACTATCGCCACGTCAGAATTCAGAGTGGGCTAAAAAACTTGGAGAATGCACTTGGCTGAATAAAATGGTTAACCGAAAATGTCAGTCTTCGTGTTGTAAATCATCTTGGTTCCAGCTAACAACTTTGGAAGCAACACGGAATGGACAGCAGGGAGAAGCCCCTCTCCTGGAGTCTGGAAGGGCTCAGAACAACATCTAAATTGTGAGTAGCCCTTTCCAGATTTCCAGTTCGAACCCTGCCGGCAAAGAAAGACCGTCCATCGACGCGAGTGTGAGAACGGCCAGAAGAAGACGAAACGACGCCCACCCACAGGTGAGCGACAAACAACAATCAATCAGAGTCGTAACCTTACATTTTGCGTCACGACTTCTATAGAGACTGAATGTTATAAGATTGTTCAAACACGAATCCCCAGGAAGTTTAATTTCAACACTCACCCTGGAAAATAAACCTGAAAACCTAGCTGAAGGCACCAAAATTTCAGTACTGTTTCTGTACAAGTGATTCCGTTACATATACATGCGACTAGTAAGTGATTAAGTCAGGGTCTCAAGGATTAATCTTAATTTTTCTAATTCAGTTTTTTTCTCGTCATTTCTTAGGAAATTTAATTTCACTCTAATAGATTGTGCCAGGACATATCAGAGCTGCATCCGTGTGTTTTCTTTTATTATTATTATTATTACTACTACTACTACTACTACTACTACTACTACTACTACTACTACTACTACTACTATTATTACTAGTAGTAGTAGTAGTAGTAGTAGTAGTAGTAGTAGTAGTAGTAGTAGTAGTAGTAGTAGTAGTATCAGTATTCTCCTTCTCCTAAAGGAGATATTTTCCCGGGTTTGCAAAACCCTTGTTTTGGGTATCAAAATTGTTCATGAACCTAGATGAGCTACTTATCTTTTCAATAAAATTACTAACTAGCCAATCAGAGCCGTTATATTAGATGAATACAGAGGGACAAGATATCGGCTGTATCTTCTTTTGGCCTAGGTTGCTGAGGCCGATATATCGGTTCTTTAGGGCCCAAAAAAATAATTCCTAGTTAACAAGCTCTATCTGCCCGAATCAAGTGAGCGTACAGACTGAAAAGTAATTTGAATTTATATTCTACAATTTAAATATTCAAGCATGTAACCATTCACCCATCACGACTGCCTGTCCACATTTTTGTATATTATCTTTATATGTCATAAACGCCGGCAACTTAACCCGAAAAGACTAGAGCTGAGGCATGACTGTAAGACAAAAAAAAAAAGATTTGAATGTAATTCATTTTTTTTCAGTGTTCGACTCTTCAACTTATTTAAGTGACGTGTCCTTCGCTTTCAGGAATGTTCCTTTATTTATCAATCAAAATGACATTTTGATTGATAGAACATCGTATCAATTTACGTCCATCTTGACAGCACTCTTCCCGCTAAGGGAGAGCCTTTTCCGGTTTGCCCAAGGGAAATAACCCTTGTTCGAATGTTAAAATACTCGGTGATTAAAAAAACAAAAAGTGGGGCTGCCTGGCGCCATATTCGTTATGGTGCCTTGAAACAAACTAAATCAACAGAAGCTTTCGTTAACGCTACCTCGTTTTTCAGACTTCTTTTGATCTGGTCGTAAAAAGCTCTCTTTAAGACAAATAGTACATTGGTAGGTAACAGTTAAATTAATAGAGAAGAATTCTTGTTGTTGAGCCAGAAGACCGCTCTTTGCCCGCTCGGGCTTAGATCTCTTACTGAGATTACACGATAGAGAGAGACAGAGTCCCATCGCTTGGACTCCCGTTCGAAGAGAGACTTTTTGTAATCATTTGCAGAAGAGACTTTGTCACTTGTTGACGTACCTTACGAAGAGTCTTTGAAAGACTAAACCTGTAATCAACCACAAATAAAACGTTATATATATTTTTGTAAACCAATGAGTTTGTTCTTTGTTCGTTGTATCGGCCTTGTAGTGAATCGACAGCGAGTGAGGAAGCTCTCGCACACCATTTGTCGGTTTATAGATCAGTCTTCCTGTTGTTATAGAGTCTATGGCAATCCCAGACTACCCCGAGACTCCCAGTCCTCGCCATAAGGGGTAACTCTATTTGAAGACCTTTATAGCCACTTGTCGGTCTTTGTAAGGGAGGAGGTTGGAGTAGGGTAGGTTTTTCAGATCGAATGCTGAATGCATTCGACTGATCATACCACTAACTGACAACCAGCCTCGTACAATACCTCATATTCCTAAGTGGTCACCCATCTTAGTACTGAAAAGGCTCTACATCAGGCATGTCAAACTCAGAGTTTCGCGAGGGCCGTAGGAATTAGTTTGTATTGTAATGAGGGCCGCAT
Organism: Idiosepius hallami; assembly: GCA_034780655.1. Taxonomy (NCBI): domain Eukaryota; kingdom Metazoa; phylum Mollusca; class Cephalopoda; family Idiosepiidae; genus Idiosepius; species Idiosepius hallami. The sequence goes on from JAUZSX010276962.1 coordinate 14,830, forward strand.
TTCTAGTGCTGGTGATAAAGTGTCAAAATGTTGAAAAAAACTCCGTGATTAAATGTCTAGCTAT
>JAUZSX010277070.1:0-14892 GCA_034780655.1 Idiosepius hallami
CTCTGTTCTTATATACTTGGCACCGGCCTGCTTTCGCCCAGAACCGGTGTCACTCCATCTCTTCCCCGCTCCCCAGATCGACCGCCCAGCAGCATATTACATCTGCCAGAGAGTCTTTTGTGTAGGTATATTAAAGAGCTTCTTCAGTTTTGTGGCTGTATTTTGATTCATAAATCTTCCGACGCTACCAAAATCTACTTAAGCGTTTACAATATATCCATTTATTTTATTATTATTTTGGCCAGTGACGGTGGAGCATTGGTAAAAGCTTGGGCTCTGAGATCGTGTTACGCGAGTTAAAATCCCAGTCAAAACCATTATATTCCCCTTTAGCTGCCTCAGGCAGATGGGGCTCGTTAAATCGGGAGAGCAGCTCATCTAGGTGAAGGGTAACACAGAATGTAAAAAAGCCCGAGTAAGAGCACGTTAAAATGGCCTTGTGCCAAACTTGGGTTGGTGCTAACCAAGTAAATATAATATCCATTTATTTTGCATTTAGAGAATGTTCGTCTGTTTTTTGGTTTAACGGCATATCAACCTCCTTAGGTTATTTTAATGTCCAGAACGTACTTTTTGATAAACATTGTTTTTATAGCCACAGTTTTTTGAATAACACAAATTACACTATTTAATCCATAGCTGAAGGAAGATGGGTATTCATACCTTTCACAATGGTATATAGCAGGGTAGAGCTGATAGGAAGTTATTTGATATGAATCTTTAGTGTTTTTAATCCGTTTTTTTTTTTGTTGTTCAAAGAAAAAGTCCGGCGTAGGGAAAAGAAGAAAGAAAAAAAGGAAAGAGAAAAGAAAGTAAGAAAAAATAGACTTTTTGGGGGCCAAGTAAGATTTTTTTTTTAAATCCGAACGGGGGAAAATTATTAAAAACACAAAAAATTCATATCCAATAACTTTCTATAAGCTTTAGACTGATAAAGATATTAATCGACTTTAATGTAATATCTTTTGTTTCTCTTCCTAATCACGTGAGAATTGGCGGATCTGAGTCGGAGTTGTGGTCGTATATTCATTCATCACAGTGATGTGATGTGCATAGTGTAGTGTAACAATTGGTTTCCTCGAAAAGAGTAGCAGGGGCACCGCTTGCAGGTTTGTCACCTGTCCTAGTACAGTACCTGGTATTCTTAAATGGTCACCCACCTATCCACTGACCAGGCTTGACGTTGCTTAACTTCGGTGATCTGACGAGAACCGGTATCTCCAACGTGACTTGACCGTACTAGTCGTATATTAAAACAGAAACATCATCACTCAATGGATGAAGATCTTCGTACCTTAACCCAATGTCCATCATTTTTTTTTCATTTCCTACACTCGGTGTTTACGCACCTAGCATAAAAGTTGTGGATGTCGCGAGTTGAATTTCACCAAAGAAGCAAAAACATTTACTGTTCTTTTGAAAATTGCACCGGCGTTTCTTTACAAGAAGCATTTCCAACATTGCATGAAAGCATCGATAATTCGTGCCGGTTGCTGTTTGTTTGTCAGTAATTGGAATTAATTACTGTACACAAACGCTTGCTGGTTTAAATATAAGTTTAAGCCATTTCGAGGAAGGCCTCCAATCGTGCTATTGCATTCCATGGCACGACATCATCGCTCATTAGACTGCAGAATGTTAAGACGAAGAAGTTTTAGAGGCTGTTTTCAATTTCATATTGGTTATTGATAGGACTTAAGTAATTTCCGGAGTTAAGTTACCATATTCATCAACCTTTTACATGGTACGTTGGGCAGCAAATTTGTATTTGCTGTTTCCGTAGCATACTTAATTTTACGGGAAAGAGTCGCTAGCCCTATGCCCAATCCCCAACCTGGAGGGCCTTTTTGGGGCATTTGAAATCAGTGTTGCCCTTCACCTAGATGAGATACTCTCCCGAGTTAACTAGCCCCATCTACCCAAGGCAGCTAAATGGGGAATGTTATGGTTTTACTGGGATTTGAACTCGTGTGATACGATTCCATAGTCCGAGCTTTTACCAGTAATGCTCTCCACTGCTCCAGCTCCACCTTGCTGCTTTTTGTTACCATATTGCTTGTATGATTGTTTTTTTTTGTTTTTTTTCTGAGTTTGAAGCGGGTTAGGACGACTCATTCGACGTCGAAAAATCTTTCAGGGCGTTAATTCTGTCCTTCTTTTTTTTCTTCTTCTTCTTTTTTTCCTTTTTATCTAGTTATTAAAATAAAAATTATTGAAATTGTAGTAAAGTGGGAAGATGTTAGAAAGTAAGAGGAAACTGGTTCATACCATTGATATAGATTTTATTGACTAAACAAAGAATACACGTTTCTGTCTGTGTGTGGTTCTTTCTTTGTTTTAATGTGTTAATCATTAACACTTTAAAACAATGTTGATATCGACGAAGGGATTCTTCTGGGGAAGGGAGAATGACCTATGACATTTTGAAAGGGTAGATGCAAGAGGGTCAAAAAGGACAAGGGTAATTCAAACAATAACTGCTTTTACTTGCCTAAATTTAATACGTATATTTACTTAGTGTTTCTTATTTATTAAGAAGTACAGATTCACCGCCCGCCTCTGTCCAACCGTGGGGATACGAAAAATCATTGAATAAATTTATCGTTATGAATTTAAGTTTTCATTTTGGTTGTATATTGTAACAATTTGTCATGGCGTTGTTCTTGCAAAGTATTTCCAATAAAAGTGGAAATGGGACTGATAAGGAGGGGCGGGAGGAGCAGAGAGCATTCACTCACCAGTCATCATCACCACTCCCTACCCCACCCATGAGTTACGCAAAATCATTAAAGTTTGAATTGTTTTTCACCAGTCAATCCAGCGTTTTAACATCTTATTTTTAATTAAAGTCATTGAAAAAAAATTTTGTGAAATAAAAAATATATAAGACAAGTAAGTATTGTTAACATTTGGAAAAAAAACTAACGACCGCAAAATAGCGGAAATGAAAAAAAAAAGTGCCAATAATTTAAGTATAAAAGATTCAAACAAACCATTATATTTTTATGAATATTTTCTATATAAATTTGAATTATAAATTTATTGTGTGCAATTTTAAAGCTCGACGGTCTCTTTCAAACAGCTTTCTCTTTCTACCAGAATTTTGCTTGGCCGAGGAAGTTCTCCCTTCTTTTTCAAAAGCAGTCATCACTTTTGATACAGTACCTCTTGAAACACTAAGCATTTGAGCAGTTTCGGTTACACTAGCGCCTGCCATATGAGCTCCAACAATTTGTCGTCTTTGAAAATCAGAAAGGTCTCCCATTTCTGTGTATTATGATAATTTTTAAATAAATATCTGTAAAAAGAAACAGCTATTTTAAATACCAACTTCACTAGAAAACATCATAAAACAAAACACACAAAAATATTTCATTTTTTAAAATTTCAAGGCAAAATGTCAGGTGTTTCCATTATTTTGTCCAACCCCTGTATATGGTGATTGGTTTTGAGCAATGATATTTGATAAAACTCCAAAGAACAACAGATAGAATAAATAGATTCAGAAATAAGCATTTAGGAGAGAACATTGAATAACTGCAGGGCCGTGCTTAGTGCCTCAGCAGACCCTGCAACTGCGAGGGGGCCATAAGCTCCCTTGGGGCTGCAAGGCTCCTTTGCTTCACAGATCTTTTGTAGAGCAAAAATTACCAAAATAATTAATTATTAGTATTAAATAAAGAAAGTTATTATCACACTTATATGTTGAAATATACATCTATCAACCCAATCCCTCTGTCTGTCTCTCTATGTATATATATTTGTATATGTATGTATATATAGACTTTGATCGAAGCCCATAGTATCTTGTGGGTGTGAAAGTTGCCTTTGTTAGGGTAAAGGGGTTACAATGTGGCTAAGCACAGCACTGGGTGAATTGGTTACATTATATTCATTACATTATATTCAAGGATCTGTTTACCAGGAGGAAGGGCAATTTTTCTGCTAGAATCTTGTACAAAAAAATCTGGTTTTCTTTTTTCCAAATTACTTCACCCCCCCCTTGTCATTTAGCGCCTCTTAGAAAATCCCATGACTACCAATTGAATATTTTTCTTTATTTGAGTTAGATCCTTTTATTCTGATTCTAAATAAGTGTACTTTGTTTCTAAAGTGAAAGGGCATATCATTACCATTGCTACCTTTTTTTTTTTTTTAACGTGATGTTAAACATCTACTTTCACTTTCATTTTCACATATCCTTTTTCTTTTTTTTGCCTTGTTCATTTGTTTTATCATTCCCTTTCAATGCTTTAGGCTCTTTGCTTGTCTATTGCATCTTTTAAAAGCTTTCTTTTTTTTCTCTCTCTTTTTACAATCGTTTCAGCATTAACTCTATTGCTTATGATTTGCTAAGCTTCCCTCAGCCACCAACATTATTTCTGGAAACATTGTTTCAAGCTAAAGACTTAAACAAAAAAAAAAAACAGTTTTATTTTTTTTATTTTTTATTAGGATCTTATCACTTTTATTTATTTATTTCACATCTTGTTTCTGTTTCCTTAATTCACCTTGTTGAATTACTATGAAATCAGAAGAAAATTTGCAACCAAACAGGAGCATCCCCTATTCTAAAAAACAAAACAAAAAATGACTCATAAAAAAATTATTAATAAATTAACTACCTAATTTCAAAACAACTTATTTAGTGCGTCATATTCCCTTTGGGCAGGGAAGTTGGAGCATTGGTAAAAGCTCTGGAATCGTAGTGCGCAAGTTCAAATCCCAATCAAAACCATTACATTCACCTTTAGCTGCCTCGGGCAGATGGGTTTCGTTAACTCTGGAGAGCACCTCATCTAGGTGAAAGGTAACACTGAATTCAAAAAGCCCAGGTATATAGAGCACGGTAAAATGGCCTTGTGCCAAACTTGGTTCGGTGCTCTACCAAGTAAATATGATATTCCCTTTGGGCAGTGAAGTTATAGCATTGGTAAAAGCTTGGGTTCTGGAATCGTAGTACACAAGTTCAAATCCCAATCAAAACCATTACATTCACCTTTAGCTGCCTCGAGCAGATGGGTTTTGTTAACTTGGGAGAGCAGCTCATCTAGGTGAAGAGTAACACTGAATATAAAAAGCCCAGGTAAGAGCACGTAAAAATGGCCTTGCGCCAAAACTTAGGTTGGTGCTCACCAAGTAAATATGATACTCCCTTTTAAGAGCAATCATTTGATTAATGGTATTAATTCCTTCATTAACTCCAGTTATTACTAAAGTCATATTATTGTGGTTTTTCGTATAAATTGTTTACAAAAGAAAATCATTTGTTTAGAATACAGTTGTTCAAGTATTAGATAATTGCAGGGGCTGATATACGAATACACAAAGAATTCAGAGTTTAAATTACAATGAATTTCCAAAAGAAAAAATACCGGGAACTTGTTTTTGTTTTTCTAAAGAAAACAGAAAAAACTGAGATACCCCCAGAAGAATTTAGTCAATAATGCTTTAATGTAAATCTGATTTTTAAACTAGATTGTTTTAAATTTTACTTAATTTTATCTCCATTATTATTTTTTTTTGGGGGGGGAATAAAGCCCTTTGTTAAATAAAGAGATTCCAATAAATTAAGTAATTAATGCTTATTTCATTTTCTTTACTTGTCTTTTATTTCTTAGAATTTAGATTTTTTTTTACTGCAGTTGATATTCTTTTTATTTTGTTTCTTTCTTTCAATTGTAAGAAACATTATTGTTTTTTTATATATAAAACAAAACATGTATTTGAAAAAATACTTTTTTTCAGAACGTTATACTTTTTATTTTTTATTTACTATACTTGAATCTTGAATCTAGAAATACAATTTTGTTTCTTAGTATTCTACTTTGATTTAATTACTAACACTTTTGATTTAAAAAAAAAAATGAAAATGGTTCTTTATAAATTTTCTTGAAAGCTATTTTATTTTTAAAATCATGATGGTTTGGTTTGCTTGTGTTTAACCACTTATCAACGTTTTCTGGTTATTTGAAGTCTCAGAGATTTTAGAGAGAATTTGGTCTGTTTATTTAATATTATTTTTATTGTTGATTTCAGTTATTTGCTTTGTTAAGCTGATTGTTGTTGTTTTTTTCTTTTTTTTGGTGAAGGAAGATTTCTGTTGTGGCAAATTCTGTTATATGGTATTCAGGATGTTTTTGATTTTGGTAGTTTTTAAACTAATATTCAGGTTTTGCTTTTTTGTTTTTTTTTTACAGTTTTTCTATTTAAGTCCATTTTTATATTTTTTAAATCTCTAAAAGAATCATTTCAGAACTTTTTTATTGAATTTTTTTTATTGAAAATGGCCCTTAGGTAATTGTTTTTTCAAAAGTTCTTTTAAAAATGACCAAATTGCAGATTCTGTATTTATGTTTAATGATGAAAAAAAGAACCCTCTTAAATCATGTTAAAGCTCAGGCTCTGGAATCGTATTACGTGTGTTCAAATCCCATTTAAAACCATTGCCTTCACCTTTAGCTGCCTCGGGCAGATGGGGCTCATTAACTCTGGAGAGCAGCTCATCTAGGTGAAAGGTAACACTGAATGTAAAAAGCCTGGGTAAAAGCACATAAAAATGGCCAACTTGGGTTGGTGCTCACCAAGTAAATATAATATATATATTAGATTTTGTATAGGAACTTACATAGTTTTCACTAGTTTTGCTTCTGTACATAAATAAATGCCTATTTGTAGGATTTGTTTGCTTCGAAAAGTTTTACATGTTGTTATTACTTTTAATGGAGAAATAGTTGTTTCAGTTGTGGCTGTTATGATTATTGCTTTGTCTTGATAGCAGTCATTGTAAAAGTAGTTGTACATTAGAAGAGTTGAGTTGATTAGTTAATGAATAGTTTCACACCCATCACCTTTGACCAACTGCCAGCTATGTAGCTTTTAACACTGCTCTATTGTAAATCAGATTCACTAACTAGTACTTACCTTCACAATATCCCAGGATTAATTAACACTGCTTATGGCACACTAACACTTTACATCTAAACCACTAATTAGGGTCATCAGCCTGGAGACACTAAATCACTTTATGCTGACTATATTGAAGTGGAAGCTACAAGTAGACAGTGTTGTGACTTGTTCAAGTTAATAGAAAGGTTAGTTCATCAGTTGGCAGAGAAACTGTTATCTTGCTTAATCTTCAATAAGGGAACAGTGGGTGATAAATTCATGATTAGATTAGAGGACACTATGGGGTCTCAATTGTGGATTAAGAAAGAAAAAAGGAAACTTGATTCTCTTTATAATTCCTTTAACGATTTTCTTTCATGGGTTTTTTTTTAAAGCAGGGCCGTGCTAAGGGCCCCCGCAGACCCTGCAATTGCAGGGCGGGGGGCTGCAAGCTCCCTAGGGGCCACAGGCGACCTTGGCTTCACAGATGTATTGTAATGCAAAAATTTACCAAAATAATTAATTGTTAGGATAAATTAAAAAATCCTCATCATACTTAAAATATACATCTATCAATCCAGCTTTCTTTCCACCTATCTCTCTTGATATATATATTTGAAGGTTATGTTGTGGGGGCAACTTGCCATTTTAGGGTTAAGGGCTCGCACTGAAGTTGGCTATTTTCTTTTTTTTTTTATTGGCTTTTATGCTTATTCCATTTAATTGAACACACAATGCTTCGTTTATTGGTTATAATTATTAATTAATTGAAACTCATTTTATGGGGAAATTTGGTATACATTTAAAAGGGAATGTAATTGATAATTAAAGGAAATGAACAGAACACTGAGATTGGTTGGTGGGTTATTCAATTATATTAAGATAAAACCAAGCCTTTTTTGGGATTCCATGAATCTGCTTATAATTATATGAAAGTGTATCAGGTGACATTATAAAAGAATAGGTTAATACTTGACACAACTTGAATTAATCTTATTCTTTTCCTTATAAATTAAAGTGGGAATATATTGCTAAGAAGTTCTTTGGGTTTTGTAGCTGAGCACAATAAAGTTTTATCCATTGATTTAGTACGAGTTTTAATGTCTATAGTTATTCTTGTATTAAATCATTATTAATTCATGTTTATATAGTTTAAATATTCAAAATATTTTACTAGTTTAATGATATATCAACATTTGTGGATTATTTGATACTGAAACCATTTTTGGTTGATCTATTTTTTTTCTTGTAAACATGTCCAAACAGTACTACCAATAGTTGAGTGACTGCTAACAATTAATAAAAGGGTTTATTCCTTTCTCATGAATATCATCCCAAAAGTCGACTTCTGATTTTATTTTAGATATATTACAAATATCTGAATATCATATAGATATCTATTATATTTTTTTGGTCGAGCACCAACCCAAGTTAGGCTCAAGGACAATTTTACGTGCTCTATATACCTAGGCATTTGCATTTAGTGTTGCCCTTCACCTGGATGAGTTGCTCTCCCGAGTTAACAAGCCTCATCCGCCCGAGGCAGCTAAAAGTGAATGTAATGGTTTTGACTGGGATTTGAACTCGCATAATACAATTCCAGAGTCCGAGCTCTTACCAATACTCCACCCCTCACTGCCCAACAAATATCTAGATATATTTCTTTATTGTAAATAATGTAAAATCTGAAGAGGCCATAATTTTCAGTCGAAATAATTCATGATAAATTTTTCCATCTTGTTTTTAATTTAGTCGAAATTTCTTTCAAGCATTCTCTCTCTTTTTCTCTCTCCGGATTCTCCTAAGGAACCAAAATTAGATTGAACCGCTGTTTGAAATTGGAGCTATTTACTTATATATATATATATATATATATATATATTCTTTCTTTAAAAGATCTAATTATTTTGAATTCTTCTACTACTTTTGCCTTCTTTTAAAATCTAAAGTTTTCATTATATTTTAGGATTTTTTCCCTTTTAATGTTTATTATTTGTTTCTTATTTATAAAAGACAATTTTTCCATAGATAATTATTCTAAAATCTCACTATTTCCACATGTTTCTCTTTCTTGTTCCTTCTTTATTTTCTGGATTTTTGTCATTTTCTATTTGCTTGTTTTGAATTCCTCAAATAAAATTCTTACGTTTTTTTTTGTAATTTATTGTCCATTTATCCTTTCATTTTTTTTTTTCCTTTTTAATAATCCCAGAATTCATTTTCAAAACCATGTTGTTTTTTTTTCCCTATCAGTTTTGACTTGAGTTCATGCTTCAATTCCAAAAAAAAAAATCTTTATTTTTTTTTGCATAAATTTAACAAAGGATCCTTCCTAAATTCAAAAATGCTCTCATTAAAATGGTTTGCAAGTTGTTCATTAAACTCTTAATTATTAATTATCTTTGGAACACTGACTCTTTGTTGTCTGCTCCCCAAGGCCGTCACCATTATACGATATCCATTTTTCTATGGTTTTCATCATAAAAGGAGGTTTAACTGGGGGTTTCGTTGTTGCTATTTTCTATAACATTTGAACTTTTATAATAATTAGTAGTATAATTATTATTACTTGTTATTTTTGAATTTCATTTCTCTCAATTTATTATTCTTTATAGAATAACAATGTTTAGTTTTATAATGTCTGGAACAGCTTTTTAGTAGTCATTGTTCATTTGAATTTAATATGTGTAATTATTTCACTAATTTATAAGAACAAGACAATTTATCAATGAAAAATTTGCAATCATTTTTATTTAATTCCTTAATTCATATTGTATGCATTTGTTTTTATTGTAGAATTTAACAATAAATCCTATGTTTGGTATTAATTTTTGCATAACCTTAATGTTTTTTGTCTTACACCATAACCCTAAATGTTAATTGAAACGATACAATGAATGTTCAATTTTCATTTAAGTTAAATATTGCTATAATGCTAAAATCCATTAGATTCCTTTTTAAATAAAATGTTTTTTTTTTCTTTTATAATATATTTGGAACTTTTAATATCATTTTTCTGTCATAGTATCATAGTTCATAACTGATATTTATATGCAGAAAAAAAATTATAAACGCATCTAAACAATAGTTAGAATGATATCAATTATTCTTTATTTGAAGTAATGCCAAACTTTTAATTAACGGCTTTTATAATATTCTATAAGTATTCAAACAGTTATTTCATTGCTATATTTCTTCAGTTTCATAGTATTTTAAAAATATTATCTAAAGATTTTTTAGCTATAATTTCTCAATAATAATGCTAACAAAATTGATAGATTGATAGCTTAATCATATTGACTCTATTAAGTTGAGTTTAAAAATATAAATTATATATATATATATATTATATGCTAGAAAGGAGTTATTTAATATAAGCAAGCAAGTAAAAAAGTAACTGTAGTTCTTCATTATGCCAAACCACTTAGAGTGAATAATGAATTTTTCATTTTGAACAAACACTCTATGGATACTTTATATAAACACATTTTCTGCTTAATAACTGAATATCAATGCTGGCCATGTTTTCTGCTCTGATGTTATCTAAATGGGATTCAATTTCTATCCATCCCATTTTTAACATAACAGTATTGTCACAATGCCATTAGCCATTCATTGCTTATAGTGTATTTTTTTTTTCATTCAATGATAATGATTATGTTTTATACATAAAATAGATTATCTAATCTCTATACCATTTTAGTTTTAAATTAATTTCTGGTACCATTTAAAGAATTTTTGGAGACTGGATAAATTTGAAATTTAGATCATTAAATTTTACAAAGTTTTAATATGCCAAAATACCCTAGAAAAAACCAGAGTGGTAATCAATCATTTTTAAAATATTCCTTGCAAGCTCAAATTATTTGTATGCGTTAAAAATTCCCTCCCTTAAAAAAGATATGAAGATGCGAATTATATAACCTACATTGAAAACGTAATGCTATTTTCTACAAAAGAAACAAATGGATATCTTTTTACATTTATCTATTTTCTACAATTACTTCTTTGAAATAAAAAAAAGCGCTACTATTTTTATTCTTTTTCCAAAAAGGAACACTTACTCAAAACAATGATATATTTTCTCTTTTTTTCTTTTTATCTTTTGATGATCTTTTGTTAATTTTTTCCTCTTCTCAGCCTCTTCTCAAAATACCTATTCTAGGATCAATGCACCCATTTAAAGGGATCAAGTTACATTGGTATTTAAAGTCTGAAAAGAATTGGCTACTATCATTCTACTATTTTGTACTTAAAAATTCTAAATTTATTTCCCCCTTTTTTTGCCATTGTGTGCAAATTGGTGAATCTGACTACAATAAAATGTTCACTTTTAAGCATTTTTCATTTCTTCAGTATATAAGTATCTCCATATATGTATAAAACGATCTGTATAAATGATTAGAGAAGGGAATCTTAACTTGAATTTATTTGTAATATATTTCTTAAGTTTGGTATTAAGTTACATTTTATATTTCTGTTTTCCTTTCTTTTTTCTTTTTTTTAAATGTTCCTTATTGCTTTTGCAAAACTTTTGAATCACTATTAAATGTGTTCAAAATTTAAAATTACTTAAGAAAACAATGCACTTTTAAGATATAGATCAGGGGTGGGCAACTTCTCCAGTCGGTAGGCCAGATTTTGGAAAATAAAGTTATTTGTGGTCCGGATTACATCGAGAAATGCATGGCTAAGAAGGAGAATTCTAGTGTTGATGCTGATAAAAAAAACCCCCAAAAAGTCACAAACTTGTATTATGCGTAACTTGCGTTAATAATTTTATTATTGCTTTTTATAAATCTTAATCTTTCCCGTAGCTAAGGCCACGGACCACATTACAATGTATGGTCGTATACAGTCGGCGGGCCAGTCGAAATCCCTTCAGGAGCCGAACTGGCCCACGGGCTGTATGTTGCCCACCCCTGCCTTAAAATCTTGTTAAAATGAATGAATATACATTTTTTTTTTTTTCTAAAAGTGGACCTATTTTTATTAACCTTTGACCCCCGTATTTTTAGGATATTTGTGTCTGATGCCAAAAGGTAATGTAGGTAGCATGGTTTATTTTTTTTTTTTCATTTAGGATTTTTTTTCTAGTTACATATTTTTTGTATTGTTTTGGTGTTGTTCAGATATGAAATAAGGTAAAAAAAAAAAATGAATTCAAATTTGAAAAAAATGATAAAAAACAACCAAAACAAAAAAAAAAGCATGGAAAATTTAGAAAAAAAAGAATTCTTATTTAATAATACTCAAATGAATTCTTTTTTTCTTTTTTCTTTCTTTCTTTCTTTCTTTCTTTCTTTTTCTTTCTTTTCTTTTTTTCTTTCTTTCCTTCTTTTTCTTTCTTTGTTTCTTTCCTTCTTTTTCTTTCTTTGTTTCTTTCCTTCTCTTTCTGTCCTATTTTTCTTTCTTTATTTCTCTTTCTTTCTTCCTTCTTTTCTTTCATTTTTTCTCTTTCTTTCTTTCTTTCTTTCTCTCTTTCTTTCTTCCTTCCTTCCTTCCTTCCTTCCTTCCTTCCCCCTTCCTTCCTTCCTTCCTTCCTTCCTTCCTTCCCCCTTCCTTCCTTTCTTTCTCTCTTTGTTTCTTTTTTCTTTCTTTCTTTCTCTGTTTTTTCTTTTCTCTCTCTCTCTGTCTCTCTCTCTGCTATGCCCCAGTATCAAAGACTTAAGATGAATTTACTAAACTCAGCAGTCACTATCAGTCCTTCTAGATATTTTTGTTCAGCACGTTAGTCCTCCTCCGCCTCTCTCTCTCCTTCCCTCCCTATCTCCCCCTCTCTCCCCCTCTCTCTCTCTGCATGCTTTTATATATTTTTCATCATTTATTAACTCTTAACGATTTTACGTCATAAACCACTAATTTTTTGTTTTAGTCCTTGAGATGAGACTAGATAATTGGTATATTTATTATGCGGACTATAGTTCTCATCTAAGTTAAATTTACTATAGTTGAGATGAAGCTTGATGATATGTAAATCTTTATGATGCGGACTATAGTCCTTATCCTTGCATTCGTTAAATTCACTGTTTCAGACAAACTTTTGGCCTTCATCAGGCAGTAGACTTTTTGTCCATAGAATCAAATCTACACTCTAATATTTTTTGTGCTGTCAACATAATGTTTAATTTTTAAACTTTTGAACATAAGGTTTAAAAATTAAAAATTAAATAAAATTAAATTCTTAAAATTCTTATTTTTTTTTAAATTCTTAAAATTAATTAGAATCAAGTTAACTTAATTAACAAAAATTAACTTAAAGTATTAAGTTTAAAAACTAAAAAATTAACTAAAATTCACTGTTTCAGACAATCTTTTGGCCTTCTTCAGACAGTAGAGTTTTTCTGTCCATATAATCAAATCTACACTCTAATATTTTTTGTGCTGTCAATTAACTTAATTAACTAAAGTTAACTTAAAGTATTAAGATTAAAAATTAACTAAAATTAACTTAAAGCTAAATTATCCAAATTCTTATTTTTAGTTGAATTCTTAAAATTTACTTAAAGTAAGTTAATTAGGTATTAACTTTATTATTCGGACTTTTGTCCTCATCTTAGTAGGTATTTTTTGATGTTATTACACTAAGTTTCGGCCTAGTCTCCCTCAGGCCTTCTTCAGGTGTTTCTCAAAAATAAAAAAAATAAAAACTATGAATCAAAGGCATAGTGAAATTTCTGGTGAAAAGGGAAAGCGAAAATCAAGAAGGAATAGGAGAAAAGATCATCCACCTATACTCTCTTGCAAACACTGCCCGAGACTCTTCTACCAATGATTAATACGATCAAGTCATGTTAGAGACCCCGCTCGATCACCGAATTTAAGCAATATAGAACCTGTTCAGTGACCACTTAGGTATACGAGGTACTGTACCAGGCTGGTCGGTGGTTACTGCATATTAGACTTGGGCTCTGGAACCGTATTAGACTTGGGCTCTCGAATCTTATTAGACTTAGGCTCTCGAATCGTATTAGACTTGGGCTCTAGAATCGTATTAGACTTGGGCTCTTGAATCTTATTAGATTTGGGCTCTAGAATCATATTAGACTTGGGCTCTAGAATCTTATTAGATTTAGGCTCTAGAATCTTATTAGACTTGGGCTCTTGAATCTTATTAGACTTGGGTTCTAGAATCGTATTAGACGGGCTCTAGAATCGTATTAGACTTGGGCTCTAGAATCGTATTAGACTTGGGCTCGATAATCTTATTAGACTTGGGCTCTAGAATCGTATTAGACTTGGGCTCTAGAATCGTATTAGACTTGGGCTCTAGAATCGTATTAGACTTGGGTTCTGAATCATATTAGACTTGCGTTCTAGAATCATATTAGACTTGGGCTCTAGAATAGTATTACGCGAGTTTAAATTCAAGCTAGATTCATTGCTTTTACCTTATGTTGCCTCGGGCAGATGGGGCTCGTTAACTTAAGAAAAGGGCAACGCTGATTGACCTGTGTGGTAGTCTGACGGCCATACGTGGTTTGATGACCCTCATATGACGTGAAGATGAGGTAGATAGTTGAAGAGAAGGATAGAAAAATATATCGCTCGATAGATGAGTAGTTATTTCTTTTTTCTTAAATTTATCCTTCTTTTTTTATTCCTTCTTCTTCTACTTTTTCTTTTTCTTCTTTTTCTTCTTCTTTTCTTCTTCTCTTCTTCTTTTTTTCTTTTTCTTCTTCTTCTTCTTTTTTCTTTTTTTTACTTCTTCTTTTTTTCTTTTTTTCTTTTTCTTCTTCTTTTTTCTTCTCTTCTTCTTCCTTTTCTTCTTCTTTTTTTCTTTCTTTTTATTCTTATTTTTTATTTTATTCTATATTATTATTATTTTTATTTTTTTTTCTTCTTTTTTTTTTCTTCTTGTTCTTGTTCTTTTTCTTCTGTTCTTCTTCTTCTTCTTTTTTTCTTCTTTTTTCTTCATCTTTTTCTTTTTCTTCTTGTTGTTGTTGTTCTTCTTCGTCTCATCAACGACTGCCAATCGAATTAATTATTGTAATCGATCCCAGA
>JAUZSX010277180.1:0-14892 GCA_034780655.1 Idiosepius hallami
TGATATATCCTACTATTATGATTCTATCTATTCTTGATATATCCTACTATTATGATTCTATCTATTCTTGATATATCATAATATTATGATACTATCTATTCTTGATATATCCTACTATTATGATATTATCTATTCTTGATATATCCTACTATTATGATACTATCTATTCTTATGCTTATTAACCATTTTAAACTAATATTCTGATCCCCATTTCCTTAATATGGGCCCCCATGTAGCATCCACTGTCATCCTTGGTTTACTCAAAAGTTTATTGTTCTTTAACATGTAAGCTGCTTCATAATGAGACAGAGAATAAAGATGAGGACAATGCTCTGGCTAATGCTGGTAGAATCTGTGTGTCTGTCTCTCTCTCTGTCTGTCTCTCTCTCCCCCCCTCTCTCTCTCTCTCTCTTTCTGTATAAACACTAGAACTTGAAAATGTAAATTTACAAAAGGGAAGTTTTTTGTTTTTTTCTCGCGGGGTCATGCTGTAGAAATACCTGGTTTGGTATCCAGGCGCGGTTAAACCCACTCGGGACGACAGACTCGTAAGCCATCCGGCTAACAGAAGGAAACTCTGACATAAAACCTGCATTCCACCTAAACAATCGGTCATCTTGTCTCGGATTGTTACTGGTAAAATCCTCCAGGTGGAACAAGAGCGGATTGTGCGTGTCGTACAAGCGCGCAAGACGTAATCCACATGTACAGACGACTTAAGAAGGGTAGTCCTTACACACATGTGGCTCGCTCATGTGTAGCCCTTTCTTTGAGTTTGCCATCTTCTGTCAATAAGTGGCAATCACCATATACATATATATATGTGTGTGTATGTGTGTAATTTCTGATAGAAGCATTCAGTATATTGTCGGTAAAAGTTGCATTTTGTGGGTAGACGGATTGCAAAGCATTTTCAGCAGGTAGGGAGGGAAGTTTCAAAATATTTCTAACATTTACCTGGTGAGCAGCACATACACATCATGTTTGACACAATGCCATTTTTAAGGTGAATGCAAGCAATGGTTTTGACTGGGATTTGAACTCGTGCACTACGATTCCTGCTTTTACCAATGCTCCAACTTCGCAGCCCATGGTGTGTATTCAATATGTCAGTTACATTTCTGTGTTGGATTTTGATATGAATTATCGCAAACATTTCATCTGTTTTTGGTCGTCTTTTTCTATCACAGGAGACAATAAAATATTTTGAATTATATTGAACTGGTTTTCAAAAGATTTTCAATGGAAAGGATCATCGATTGAATGGATTCATTAAGATAATTTCCCTCTGACTTATAAAAAGATAAGGTCTCTTCATATATACGAGAAATATTCTAATATTGTGAACAATAACCACAAGTTCTATTGTCGAAGAATAGATATTTATATATGCTTTAAACCATCAAAAGAAGATGATCCCCGTGGTTTTTATTTATTTTCTTATTTAGGGCGGGACTCGGGGTTGGATTAAGAAATGTGTGTTTTTGTTTCCTTTTGAAGGAAATGATACTTTATTACGATGTATATTTAGTAGAGTTAGTTTTTATTAAATGGAAACATCATTCCTTCGTTTTGTGGTTGAGTTAAATTTTATTTATTACTAGCAAAGATATCCGCACTTCACATGGCACTTTGAGAGTATAGGGTGTCCCAAAAATTACCGTGAAAAATAAGTATATCGAAATGTAAATAACCTAATAGATTTTATTCTAAGACATTTAAACGATACAATTTTTACCAATAAAAAGCTTTATTAATTTACAGTACCACTGCTTATCTTAAAAGAATGCTGGAAATGTCCTCCATTGGTATTAAGAATTTTTTTGTACCGCACAGCAACATTAAAAACACCCTATATTATCTAAAAAAATTTCAAAAGAATTATATGCATCACAGAAAAAAAGAGATCCTTAATGATACGTTATATTGTTATTGGCAGCGTTATTTTACAAAGTTAAAGTTAAGAGATACAGTGCAAAAAGTTTTGGCCGATGTTAGACACCATTATCATGCAAAATTTTGATCAACATTTGTTGAGGGGATGAGGTGGAGGAAAGTGATTTGATTCAAATTCACAAAAAAGTTGATCGGTGTCATGGTGGCAGCACTTAGGATAGTGGTGAATCCCAACTTGGTGTGTAATATCCCTAATTTGGAGATCATCATCAGGTGTTATTTGGTCATAATTTATCCAGTGGTGAGAGCTGTGTCAGAAAGTATATATACATAAGCTATAACCCTGATTTTTTACTTTTAGTTTGGAAAATGATATCCCTAACCCTAACCCATCCCAAGATAGGGGACCATTATGATCACAAGTTTGGTTACTGTCGGTCGATTGGTATGGGCAATTGGAGAGTTGTATACAGACATACACATGCGTGCGAACACTACTGCTTCATATCGAGAAATGTTTTAAAGAATATATTCAGACCAACACTAAAGCACAATTTAGTTCTCGTTGTTTTCTTTCTCTTTAACACTATCTTTTTAGCCCTTTATCTCTCTGTATCCATATCTATTAACATTCTATATTTAAATAGTGATATTATACATCGTATTATATTATATAATCTATATTGATATTATGTTATATTATAATTATTTGGATAACTTTTATCATTCAATTGGTAAGCTTTTCTGATCGTTCTTGTAGAATATATTCGGGTTATATTAGGTTGACAAGAAAGTTCTTGCAGCTTTTAATTTCAGATGAACATATCTTGGCTCAAACAAAAATTTATTGATCAAATTTGAATAAAGTCAGATTAATTGATTCGAAATTACAAACAATTAAACCATCACTGGATTGGAAATAGACTGAAGATAAAGCAGCTCTTGGGAATACGACATCATGACGACATGGCCAAATCAGTATCGCCAATTCGACTAATTGACTGAAAAATAAATTTTGTAATTTTGTAGTAATTTTTTTTAATTAATTTATGAATAGTTTTTCATGTCTAAAAATGATAAAAAAAGTTAAAAGCAAAGTTTAGAAAAGTTAACGTTTTTCTAAATTTTTTTAACTATTTGAAAAAATAAATGAAATATTAATTAATACAAATTTAATTTAGATATTTTTAGAAAATATAAGTCTCTTTTAGTTTACTGAATTAATTTCTAAAATGTAAAAAACCTTTGACTATAACGACAATGTGCTAATTCGAAACTGTATTGTTTCAGCACCGAAAAATACCAAACCTACTAGTCCTAGGTCATGTGATAAAAAGAAGTAAAAAGAAAATATAAAAAGTTTGTTTTTCAGGCCTTAGAGGATTAAATAGAACATTGCAGTGATTGTGTTCCAATCGGGCGAAGACGGTAATATGCACAACAACATTCGTGTGTCAAATAGTTACAAAGAAACGATGTAGCATAGTTTTATGTTTCAGTTAAGCTAGCTTATCCAAATACATTTTGTAATAAGGAAAATAAAAATAAAAGAGAAGCAAAAAGCAAACAGAAAGTTAATGATTAACAGATTTCATTCAGCCAATGTACAAATCCTACTGTTACAACAACCACGAAAAGGTTAATAAAGACTACTTACAACTATTACAACAACAACGAATGCAACTACGAATACTATAGATAATAATGATAATAGTAATAATAATAATAAAACAAAGTAATCACTGTTGTCCAGACTTTAATTAACTGTACACCAAATATCCAATCTTACAACAAGCAAAGAATATTTGGAGACTTATTTGAATTCTTTATTTGATTATTTTGGTTTTATTTATTTAAAGCGAATAAAAAAAAGAGAAGTCGGTAGAATATTTGGTTTTTGGCAGATTAAAACTTTTTTTCCAATAGGTTTGATTTGATTTGGGATTTAACGGCATATCAACCACTTTGGGGTCATTTAATGCCAGAATGGTATTTTGTTTAGGTTTGTTTCATTCTCTTAAGTTTCTATTATGAAATTTGGTTTAGAAGTTTGTTGGTTATTTTTATTTCACTTGTTTTGTCAGGAATAGTTCTCTTTTTTAATACTTTGCTGATATAGAGAAGTTTTATCAGTTTTTCACATAGGACCTTAACTTTCATCCTTTTTTTTCTTACTATTTCCTTTCTGTCTTTCTATCTTCCTCACTTTCTTTCCATCTTTAACACTTTTTTTTTTGCTTTTTCTTTCAATTTCCTTTCGTTTTTTTTCTTTATTTCTCCATTTTTTTTCTCTTTCTTTTTCACATTCTATTTTTTTTTTTCTTTCAATTTTCTTTTTCACTTCTTTTTTTTTTATATTTTTACTCTTTGTTTTTTTTGTTTCTTTTTTTCTTCCTAACTTTATTTTTTTTAAAATTTTTTTCTATTTTCTTTCTTTCTTCGATTCTTTCTCGTTTTCATTCTCTGTTTCTATTATTTTCTTTTATATGTTTTTGCTTTTTCTTTCTTTTCCCCTTCGTTCTTTTTTTTCTTTAATGTTTTCGTTCTTTTTTCATTTCCTTTTTTCTTTGATCTCTGCCTCTTACACACGTCCTTGACAAGGCTTACTTTCTCAGAGTCTCACTCACGTCAATATCTGTTCCAGAGCGATAAAACTTTCAGTTTATGAATGCATAAATTCAGTCATCATAAATATGCTATTTGCAATCCACTCTGGAAGGTGGAGCATGGTTAAAAGCCAGGGATCTGGAATCGTAGTTCGCGAGTTCAAATCCCAGTAAAAAAAAACATTGCATTCACCTTAAAAATGGCCTTGTGCCAAACTTGGTTGGTGCTGCTGCTCACCAAGTATATATATATTTAACTTTTTTTTCTGAGATTTTGTTCGTTTTGTCTCTGATTCTACCGGGAGTCAGCAAGATCTCTTTCTATTAACTGAAAAGCTAAACGTTTTGTTCTGAAACAAGACATGAAACTATATTCTTTTCGAATGATGCTATAAATAAAAATTGCAACGCGATGGCAATACTTACAGGTTTAATCTTCATTGGCAATTAATTTGCATTTAACCACTATTATGTTACAGTAGAACTTTTCAAATCATATCAGAACTTAATCCAGATTTCCACGTATTCGATTTCATTAATCTTGGACCTATCTCTAATTCTAAACCTTTCTATAAAGGTAAGTAAGAGACACTTTTTCCTCGACGGATATTAATGTTGCTAGATTTAGAGCCAGAGTTTGTGGGTGGACGGCATATAATTAATTTTAATTCCAAATTGATTTGCAAAAATATTCTGGTTGGTGGGCTCGCAAGTGCCTGTGGATAGATGTGAGATCCCGCAATAATAATAATAATAATAATAATAATAATAATAATAATAATAATAATTTGGCTGATTTAGGGTGTGAGTGCTTAAGATAGCATGGTGAAAGCCCGAGGAAAAGTGTCACCATACAGTCTTTGCTTGGAGCATTACGAGGCGACTTGTTGTCACTCTAGCTTTGGTGAAAACCACCAGTCACGAACAGCATAATAATAAGAATAATAATAGTAATAATAATAATAATAATAATAATGTTGATCTTGATGATGAGGATGCTGATTGTGATAAGGATTATGATAAGAATGATAATGATAATAGAAAGATAAATGTTTGAAAGTGAAAGAAATATCTGTGTATCTGAAGGCGAATGTCACGATAGCATGGAACATTGAATTTCTTCCGGGAAGCCATTATACTTTACTGCACGCGTCCTGTTCAGGTAAACTGGATGATGTGACTAAAACGAACTGAAGGTCAAATTAAAACTGACCGATTGATAGCCGACCACATACAACTGCCTCGATTCCACTATTACTTTTAGCTCATTGCATTTGAAATCCAAAACCAATGCAGCGCTTTCGCTACTTTGGATATAATCTTACAAGTAAGCGGAAGCCGTCGAAATTAAGCAGCAGATCACATCCGGGTGATTTAATAGCTTTCAAAAAAACTAAAAAACCAAATGACAAACAAAGAAAACCCCAAAGTTTATGAGCACGAAAAAGTTAATCGTTTCCTAAAATTGCTCGAAATCATTAGTGATGGGGTAACGTAAGTTTCCGCCTTTGAGCTACAACAGTCACGAGGAAAGCATTTTGGGTAGCATGAAGTATGGAATTCAAATTTATTATTCCACTGACAAGACAATAGTCTGCTATTGTTGGTGTTCTTGGGCAGATTTACAGAAATTGAATAATAATAAGTTAATATTGGCGGTCAGTCGTTGTCGAGTATGGCTGTCCTCCGTGTTGTTCTGCGGACCCTTTCGGGAGGACTCCTGTGCGTTATGTCTTTTAACGTGGGGAAACTGATGCACATGCAGTCACCACACGGCTCCTTGGCAGAGGAGAACCTTGTTCTAATGGCGTCGAGAACCACGACGATTGTAGCAGCCTTCAACCGCTTTCAGTCCCATTGTCTCACTGTGGATATAATCCGCCACATCTGTCGTTGAGGCATTGCACTATTTAACCCACAGCTGGAGGGAAGATAGGGATTCATACTTTTCCCAAAGATATTAGTCAACATGTTAACGTAGACGGAACAATTTGGATTCGAACCCGCGTAGTACGATTCCAAAATCTGATTGTCCATCCACTGGGCCACGTCGACTACCATTAGGATAATAACCATACATAATTAATACTAACACTAATAATAATTACATCAATAATAATTCTATGAATAGATATGCAAAAATTGAATAATGATATTGATAATTATTATAACATGTATAATATAAATGTAAATCTGTGATCGAGGACTTATTTTCATCTGACACCATGTCAGGTGGTCCTCAAAGTAGGGCTGTCGTTGTTGACAGTAGGCCATCTCTTTTTTGGCTCAGATCAAATTTCCATTATTTGATAGAGTTTTTCCTAAGCTCAGAATTCTGAGACACCCATTTGCCACCCAACGGGCTAAAAATCACTAGGACTTTTTTACACACTGGTCAGCTTAGTGAGTCGCTTTGAAGGAGTGAGTGCCTAAAGGTGGGTAGATTATGGGAACGCCATGTCACTGAATTTATATTTCACAGAGGATTCAGCTGCACGTCACAAGAGTCATCGATCAGCCTAAGACCTACTATCTATACATGGTCACCCTTACTGAACAGGCTCTATGTTGCTTAACTTTGGGGATTTGATGGAAATTGTTGTCTACAATGCTCTCTGGACGAATCGAGTTGAAATGAAAGTTCTGTAACTTTTTTGTTTTTAAATCTTTGTTGAACATTGTTTCTTAAAATATGACGAAGAAACCGTTTTCTAGTCTAGTGATCTTAGTATTTATTGTATTAAAAAGATACAATTTGGCACAAAACGATTGGGGAGGGGGACTGCTAGTCAGGCTGGTCATGCATCTAACACTTAACCTTAACTAGACTTTTTCGTGGCCCATTCACTTCTCATAATGATTGAATACATTTATTCATCGTCACTACATACAACGTACATTGTTAATATTTATTGTAATAAAAGAGACATAATTTGGCACAAGGCCTTGTGCCAAATTATGTCTCTTTTATTACAATAAATATTAACAATGTACGTTGTATGTAGTGACGATGAATAAATGTATTCAATCATTATGAGAAGTGAATGGGCCACGAAAAAGTCTAGTTAAGGTTAAGTGTTAGATGCATGACCAGCCTGACTAGCAGTCCCCCTCCCCAATCGTTTTGTGCCAAATTGTATCTTTTTAATACAATAAATACTAAGATCACTAGACTAGAAAACGGTTTCTTCGTCATATTTTAAGAAACAATGTTCAACAAAGATTTAAAAACAAAAAAGTTACAGAACTTTCATTTCAACTCGATTCGTCCAGAGAGCATTGTAGACAACAATTTCCATCAAATCCCCAAAGTTAAGCAACATAGAGCCTGTTCAGTAAGGGTGACCATGTATAGATAGTAGGTCTTAGGCTGATCGATGACTCTTGTGACGTGCAGCTGAATCCTCTGTGAAATATAAATTCAGTGACATGGCGTTCCCATAATCTACCCACCTTTAGGCACTCACTCCTTCAAAGCGACTCACTAAGCTGACCAGTGTGTAAAAAAGTCCTAGTGATTTTTAGCCCGTTGGGTGGCAAATGGGTGTCTCAGAATTCTGAGCTTAGGAAAAACTCTATCAAATAATGGAAATTTGATCTGAGCCAAAAAAGAGATGGCCTACTGTCAACAACGACAGCCCTACTTTGAGGACCACCTGACATGGTGTCAGATGAAAATAAGTCCTCGATCACAGATTTACATTTATATTATACATGTTATAATAATTATCAATATCATTATTCAATTTTTGCATATCTATTCATAGAATTATTATTGATGTAATTATTATTAGTGTTAGTATTAATTATGTATGGTTATTATCCTAATGGTAGTCGACGTGGCCCAGTGGATGGACAATCAGATTTTGGAATCGTACTACGCGGGTTCGAATCCAAATTGTTCCGTCTACGTTAACATGTTGACTAATATCTTTGGGAAAAGTATGAATCCCTATCTTCCCTCCAGCTGTGGGTTAAATAGTGCAATGCCTCAACGACAGATGTGGCGGATTATATCCACAGTGAGACAATGGGACTGAAAGCGGTTGAAGGCTGCTACAATCGTCGTGGTTCTCGACGCCATTAGAACAAGGTTCTCCTCTGCCAAGGAGCCGTGTGGTGACTGCATGTGCATCAGTTTCCCCACGTTAAAAGACATAACGCACAGGAGTCCTCCCGAAAGGGTCCGCAGAACAACACGGAGGACAGCCATACTCGACAACGACTGACCGCCAATATTAACTTATTATTATTCAATTTCTGTAAATCTGCCCAAGAACACCAACAATAGCAGACTATTGTCTTGTCAGTGGAATAATAAATTTGAATTCCATACTTCATGCTACCCAAAATGCTTTCCTCGTGACTGTTGTAGCTCAAAGGCGGAAACTTACGTTACCCCATCACTAATGATTTCGAGCAATTTTAGGAAACGATTAACTTTTTCGTGCTCATAAACTTTGGGGTTTTCTTTGTTTGTCATTTGGTTTTTTAGTTTTTTTGAAAGCTATTAAATCACCCGGATGTGATCTGCTGCTTAATTTCGACGGCTTCCGCTTACTTGTAAGATTATATCCAAAGTAGCGAAAGCGCTGCATTGGTTTTGGATTTCAAATGCAATGAGCTAAAAGTAATAGTGGAATCGAGGCAGTTGTATGTGGTCGGCTATCAATCGGTCAGTTTTAATTTGACCTTCAGTTCGTTTTAGTCACATCATCCAGTTTACCTGAACAGGACGCGTGCAGTAAAGTATAATGGCTTCCCGGAAGAAATTCAATGTTCCATGCTATCGTGACATTCGCCTTCAGATACACAGATATTTCTTTCACTTTCAAACATTTATCTTTCTATTATCATTATCATTCTTATCATAATCCTTATCACAATCAGCATCCTCATCATCAAGATCAACATTATTATTATTATTATTATTATTACTATTATTATTCTTATTATTATGCTGTTCGTGACTGGTGGTTTTCACCAAAGCTAGAGTGACAACAAGTCGCCTCGTAATGCTCCAAGCAAAGACTGTATGGTGACACTTTTCCTCGGGCTTTCACCATGCTATCTTAAGCACTCACACCCTAAATCAGCCAAATTATTATTATTATTATTATTATTATTATTATTATTATTATTATTATTGCGGGATCTCACATCTATCCACAGGCACTTGCGAGCCCACCAACCAGAATATTTTTGCAAATCAATTTGGAATTAAAATTAATTATATGCCGTCCACCCACAAACTCTGGCTCTAAATCTAGCAACATTAATATCCGTCGAGGAAAAAGTGTCTCTTACTTACCTTTATAGAAAGGTTTAGAATTAGAGATAGGTCCAAGATTAATGAAATCGAATACGTGGAAATCTGGATTAAGTTCTGATATGATTTGAAAAGTTCTACTGTAACATAATAGTGGTTAAATGCAAATTAATTGCCAATGAAGATTAAACCTGTAAGTATTGCCATCGCGTTGCAATTTTTATTTATAGCATCATTCGAAAAGAATATAGTTTCATGTCTTGTTTCAGAACAAAACGTTTAGCTTTTCAGTTAATAGAAAGAGATCTTGCTGACTCCCGGTAGAATCAGAGACAAAACGAACAAAATCTCAGAAAAAAAAGTTAAATATATATATACTTGGTGAGCAGCAGCACCAACCAAGTTTGGCACAAGGCCATTTTTAAGGTGAATGCAATGTTTTTTTTTACTGGGATTTGAACTCGCGAACTACGATTCCAGATCCCTGGCTTTTAACCATGCTCCACCTTCCAGAGTGGATTGCAAATAGCATATTTATGATGACTGAATTTATGCATTCATAAACTGAAAGTTTTATCGCTCTGGAACAGATATTGACGTGAGTGAGACTCTGAGAAAGTAAGCCTTGTCAAGGACGTGTGTAAGAGGCAGAGATCAAAGAAAAAAGGAAATGAAAAAAGAACGAAAACATTAAAGAAAAAAAAGAACGAAGGGGAAAAGAAAGAAAAAGCAAAAACATATAAAAGAAAATAATAGAAACAGAGAATGAAAACGAGAAAGAATCGAAGAAAGAAAGAAAATAGAAAAAAATTTTAAAAAAAATAAAGTTAGGAAGAAAAAAAGAAACAAAAAAAACAAAGAGTAAAAATATAAAAAAAAAAGAAGTGAAAAAGAAAATTGAAAGAAAAAAAAAAATAGAATGTGAAAAAGAAAGAGAAAAAAAATGGAGAAATAAAGAAAAAAAACGAAAGGAAATTGAAAGAAAAAGCAAAAAAAAAAGTGTTAAAGATGGAAAGAAAGTGAGGAAGATAGAAAGACAGAAAGGAAATAGTAAGAAAAAAAAGGATGAAAGTTAAGGTCCTATGTGAAAAACTGATAAAACTTCTCTATATCAGCAAAGTATTAAAAAAGAGAACTATTCCTGACAAAACAAGTGAAATAAAAATAACCAACAAACTTCTAAACCAAATTTCATAATAGAAACTTAAGAGAATGAAACAAACCTAAACAAAATACCATTCTGGCATTAAATGACCCCAAAGTGGTTGATATGCCGTTAAATCCCAAATCAAATCAAACCTATTGGAAAAAAAGTTTTAATCTGCCAAAAACCAAATATTCTACCGACTTCTCTTTTTTTTATTCGCTTTAAATAAATAAAACCAAAATAATCAAATAAAGAATTCAAATAAGTCTCCAAATATTCTTTGCTTGTTGTAAGATTGGATATTTGGTGTACAGTTAATTAAAGTCTGGACAACAGTGATTACTTTGTTTTATTATTATTATTACTATTATCATTATTATCTATAGTATTCGTAGTTGCATTCGTTGTTGTTGTAATAGTTGTAAGTAGTCTTTATTAACCTTTTCGTGGTTGTTGTAACAGTAGGATTTGTACATTGGCTGAATGAAATCTGTTAATCATTAACTTTCTGTTTGCTTTTTGCTTCTCTTTTATTTTTATTTTCCTTATTACAAAATGTATTTGGATAAGCTAGCTTAACTGAAACATAAAACTATGCTACATCGTTTCTTTGTAACTATTTGACACACGAATGTTGTTGTGCATATTACCGTCTTCGCCCGATTGGAACACAATCACTGCAATGTTCTATTTAATCCTCTAAGGCCTGAAAAACAAACTTTTTATATTTTCTTTTTACTTCTTTTTATCACATGACCTAGGACTAGTAGGTTTGGTATTTTTCGGTGCTGAAACAATACAGTTTCGAATTAGCACATTGTCGTTATAGTCAAAGGTTTTTTACATTTTAGAAATTAATTCAGTAAACTAAAAGAGACTTATATTTTCTAAAAATATCTAAATTAAATTTGTATTAATTAATATTTCATTTATTTTTTCAAATAGTTAAAAAAATTTAGAAAAACGTTAACTTTTCTAAACTTTGCTTTTAACTTTTTTTATCATTTTTAGACATGAAAAACTATTCATAAATTAATTAAAAAAAATTACTACAAAATTACAAAATTTATTTTTCAGTCAATTAGTCGAATTGGCGATACTGATTTGGCCATGTCGTCATGATGTCGTATTCCCAAGAGCTGCTTTATCTTCAGTCTATTTCCAATCCAGTGATGGTTTAATTGTTTGTAATTTCGAATCAATTAATCTGACTTTATTCAAATTTGATCAATAAATTTTTGTTTGAGCCAAGATATGTTCATCTGAAATTAAAAGCTGCAAGAACTTTCTTGTCAACCTAATATAACCCGAATATATTCTACAAGAACGATCAGAAAAGCTTACCAATTGAATGATAAAAGTTATCCAAATAATTATAATATAACATAATATCAATATAGATTATATAATATAATACGATGTATAATATCACTATTTAAATATAGAATGTTAATAGATATGGATACAGAGAGATAAAGGGCTAAAAAGATAGTGTTAAAGAGAAAGAAAACAACGAGAACTAAATTGTGCTTTAGTGTTGGTCTGAATATATTCTTTAAAACATTTCTCGATATGAAGCAGTAGTGTTCGCACGCATGTGTATGTCTGTATACAACTCTCCAATTGCCCATACCAATCGACCGACAGTAACCAAACTTGTGATCATAATGGTCCCCTATCTTGGGATGGGTTAGGGTTAGGGATATCATTTTCCAAACTAAAAGTAAAAAATCAGGGTTATAGCTTATGTATATATACTTTCTGACACAGCTCTCACCACTGGATAAATTATGACCAAATAACACCTGATGATGATCTCCAAATTAGGGATATTACACACCAAGTTGGGATTCACCACTATCCTAAGTGCTGCCACCATGACACCGATCAACTTTTTTGTGAATTTGAATCAAATCACTTTCCTCCACCTCATCCCCTCAACAAATGTTGATCAAAATTTTGCATGATAATGGTGTCTAACATCGGCCAAAACTTTTTGCACTGTATCTCTTAACTTTAACTTTGTAAAATAACGCTGCCAATAACAATATAACGTATCATTAAGGATCTCTTTTTTTCTGTGATGCATATAATTCTTTTGAAATTTTTTTAGATAATATAGGGTGTTTTTAATGTTGCTGTGCGGTACAAAAAAATTCTTAATACCAATGGAGGACATTTCCAGCATTCTTTTAAGATAAGCAGTGGTACTGTAAATTAATAAAGCTTTTTATTGGTAAAAATTGTATCGTTTAAATGTCTTAGAATAAAATCTATTAGGTTATTTACATTTCGATATACTTATTTTTCACGGTAATTTTTGGGACACCCTATACTCTCAAAGTGCCATGTGAAGTGCGGATATCTTTGCTAGTAATAAATAAAATTTAACTCAACCACAAAACGAAGGAATGATGTTTCCATTTAATAAAAACTAACTCTACTAAATATACATCGTAATAAAGTATCATTTCCTTCAAAAGGAAACAAAAACACACATTTCTTAATCCAACCCCGAGTCCCGCCCTAAATAAGAAAATAAATAAAAACCACGGGGATCATCTTCTTTTGATGGTTTAAAGCATATATAAATATCTATTCTTCGACAATAGAACTTGTGGTTATTGTTCACAATATTAGAATATTTCTCGTATATATGAAGAGACCTTATCTTTTTATAAGTCAGAGGGAAATTATCTTAATGAATCCATTCAATCGATGATCCTTTCCATTGAAAATCTTTTGAAAACCAGTTCAATATAATTCAAAATATTTTATTGTCTCCTGTGATAGAAAAAGACGACCAAAAACAGATGAAATGTTTGCGATAATTCATATCAAAATCCAACACAGAAATGTAACTGACATATTGAATACACACCATGGGCTGCGAAGTTGGAGCATTGGTAAAAGCAGGAATCGTAGTGCACGAGTTCAAATCCCAGTCAAAACCATTGCTTGCATTCACCTTAAAAATGGCATTGTGTCAAACATGATGTGTATGTGCTGCTCACCAGGTAAATGTTAGAAATATTTTGAAACTTCCCTCCCTACCTGCTGAAAATGCTTTGCAATCCGTCTACCCACAAAATGCAACTTTTA
Organism: Idiosepius hallami; assembly: GCA_034780655.1. Taxonomy (NCBI): domain Eukaryota; kingdom Metazoa; phylum Mollusca; class Cephalopoda; family Idiosepiidae; genus Idiosepius; species Idiosepius hallami. Next base: position 14,021 of record JAUZSX010277180.1, read on the forward strand.
CCGACAATATACTGAATGCTTCTATCAGAAATTACACACATACACACACATATATATATGTATATGGTGATTGCCACTTATTGACAGAAGATGGCAAACTCAAAGAAAGGGCTACACATGAGCGAGCCACATGTGTGTAAGGACTACCCTTCTTAAGTCGTCTGTACATGTGGATTACGTCTTGCGCGCTTGTACGACACGCACAATCCGCTCTTGTTCCACCTGGAGGATTTTACCAGTAACAATCCGAGACAAGATGACCGATTGTTTAGGTGGAATGCAGGTTTTATGTCAGAGTTTCCTTCTGTTAGCCGGATGGCTTACGAGTCTGTCGTCCCGAGTGGGTTTAACCGCGCCTGGATACCAAACCAGGTATTTCTACAGCATGACCCCGCGAGAAAAAAACAAAAAACTTCCCTTTTGTAAATTTACATTTTCAAGTTCTAGTGTTTATACAGAAAGAGAGAGAGAGAGAGAGGGGGGGAGAGAGAGACAGACAGAGAGAGAGACAGACACACAGATTCTACCAGCATTAGCCAGAGCATTGTCCTCATCTTTATTCTCTGTCTCATTATGAAGCAGCTTACATGTTAAAGAACAATAAACTTTTGAGTAAACCAAGGATGACAGTGGATGCTACATGGGGGCCCATATTAAGGAAATGGGGATCAGAATATTAGTTTAAAATGGTTAATAAGCATAAGAATAGATAGTATCATAATAGTAGGATATATCAAGAATAGATAATATCATAATAGTAGGATATATCAAGAATAGATAGTATCATAATATTATGATATATCAAGAATAGATAGAATCATAATAGTAGGATATATCAAGAATAGATAGAATCATAATAGTAGGATATATCA
>JAUZSX010277290.1:0-14890 GCA_034780655.1 Idiosepius hallami
AACAGGTTTTATTGAAAATTTACACACAAAAATATAAATAGGAGGCATTACTTCTGGATTTACCCTTGGATGTTTGTGTGTATATGTATATATATATATATATATATATATATATATATATATATATATATATGCATAAACTACTGTTTTGACCATAAGTAAAAAAAAGTTAAGCTGATTAACAGATGGACTAATGAGTGGATTGACAGTGTTGTAAAATAAATTTGTATTTACTCCTTAACCAGTAGATTAAAATTTTCATTTTTTGACAAATTTTATATGTTTATCGTATAGTATTATTTATATTGATTGATAAAACTTATTTTTTGGCACTATTTGAAAAATTAATTTTTGAAGATATATCTTTTCTTTCCTTCCTTATAATTTTTTCAGTAATCATCATCACTGGTTAAATGACAATCAAGTGTCTTGTTTAACCTTTGAACATTACATCTAATTTTATCATACGTGAGAATATATTGTGGGTAGGCCAAAAGTAAGTCTAAAGTTATAAAAAGTAAAAAAGTAAAAAGTTGGTTTAGTTCTAAAATTTCAAGATACTAAAATAATCTTAAGCAGAAACTGTTTAATTCCTACTCAAAATACCATTCATAAAACATTGCAACATTATTTAAATATTGTAAAACAAAAAACATTTATAAAGCATAAAAACATCTATATAAATAAGCATATAAAAAAGTTTAATAACTGTATACTTACTTTTGGGTTATATATATATATAAAGCTTTAAATATAAGAAATAAATCAAACCTTGAGGCCCTTTCGACCCACATCTTATCAGGAGAAAAATCGTTGGTAAGAAAAGAAAAGAGCTGTAACACCAAAAAAGAAAAAAATTGAAAATGTTGCAATTAAAGGGGGGGGGCTTGTGTAAAATTTAATCAATTGAGGGAGGAGGGATAAAATGATTAAATATTTACAACACAACATTTAAATCCCCCAACAATTCGAGGGTTTTAATGAACTCCTTTTGCTGGTACCAGGGGTTCTTAAAAGAAATAGACGGATTCCAGGAATCCGTCTATTTCTTTTAAGAACCCCTAGAATCTGCTCTATGAAGTTTTATTAGACTTGGCAAGGAGTTCATTAAGTATATGAGGACGGAATGAAACAACTCTAGATTACCTTTATCAGCTCTCTTACGCACCTTTTTAGGGTCCTTGAAAAGTTTCTTCACAGTTCAATGGTACCTTCCCATCATTTTCGATATTTCATAAAAAAGGATCTCATATCCCCTACTATTTATGTCAACATAGAAATTGCTATGTAGATATTGTGTTCTAAGCCTTTTTTCCTAGTTCATTTAATGTTTGAAAATTATTTCAATAAAGAAGTCGTGGGTATATTGTGTTTTTTTTTCACAACCTTGTTAATAAATTGACACACTGAAATTAACCGATATTCCTATCTTCTGTCGTAGTTTCGCTAATACTGCTTTAAATACTTTTATTTTCTTATTGGAGTAGCTGAATAGTATTGTGAGCACTTTCTCAAAGTTTCATGGATTTTTATTCACTCGTTCTTTAAATATCTAAAAAAATGTAAACTCATTAATAATTTGATATGCAGTGGATATACAATTATTATTATTATTATTAGTTTTTATTACTTAGTTCATTACTGCCTCCTGTCATTCTTCTTTCAAACTTTGAAGAGTTTACCCTATCTTGTATATGTGTGTATATTTCAATTTAAAGGTTCCTAAATAAAGATGTATACACAGGAAATGCCTTCATTATTAAATTAAATGTGCTTAAAGATATTCTGCCAGAATATATGCATAGACATGTGCATATATATATTTATATATATGTGGTGTAAGGATGAATTGAAAGTTACTGAATTTGATTAGTTTATTTCAAGTACAAGTGTTGGGAAAATCTTGCTTGCTTTAATTTCAACTCTCTTTATCAATAACTGCATTGGTTCCTTCCAGGGTGATAAAGGGCCATATAAAATGTTGAAGAATGCACCTCATTTGGTTGCATTCACTGAGAAAATGTTGATCAATCTAGAAATTTTCAGCTCTACTACAAATTGTTAATTTTTGCTTGCAAATCATTCATATTAAAACTCACCCAGTTTTCAATGGTATTCTTAAGTTAACGCTGCTTGGGGCTGTGGCTTCGAGGCACTCATCTTTACTCACACTTTGTCAAATACATTAGGAAGAATAACTGAAAATTAAGATATTGGTCTCTTAGTATATTTAGAAATCTTTTTATTTTGATCTTTTTTATTTAGCTTAGTGTTGTGCTGTTAGTTTTAAAATAATAACAAGAAAAGAAAACAGTAACAGTTGAATAAAAATGTATTAACAAAATTGTAGTTAAAATGTATAAAAGTAGAAATTGTAAATGGTAGCGCCCTTGAAATTGATTGCGGAAATCTTATTATTATGCAAATGAGGAGGCACTAGTCGGTATATTAGTGGGTCGTTTTTTCCAACGGCAGTGAGTGAAAAACCTTCCTCTGCTCGTGTTACTGTGAAGTTGACGTTCTGCTGCTATATTCGAGACGTGTGTGTTGGGTGAATATTTTTCCCCGTGATCCAGAATTTACGGCGGCTTGTTGCTAGTTGATATTGTCTCAGTCGGGAGAGAGAACGAGTTCGCCAAGCTGAGTTATTGTCTATCGTTTTGCATTACCAACTACATTCATTTTTAGAAAAATGACAAATGCTTATACGTCTTTTTGCACCCCCTTTCTTCAAATTCATACACACACACATACATATTTTCCTGCCTTGTACACAGTGGTTCTCGATTTTAATTGGTTGATTTACTTAGTAAGCGAGAGTAGCCTCCCTTTGTAATTTTTTTTTTTTCTTCTTAGAGAATCATTGTGTACAAGGCAGAAAAAATGGCGAAGTATTGTCATTTCTTTAATTTATAAGTAGAGAAGACCAGCTTTCACGGTTTTTTCTTTGCTTACAAGATTTAATTTTTTAATGAAAAAATGCTATCTAGTGCAAAAATAATTTGTTTGGCAATAGTGCTCATCCTCTAAGAATTCTCTGGAATAATTTAAGTCAATCTAGGATTTTACCATTAATAGATAAATACATTTCAACGTACAAAAATAATTCTTTTGAAGTTTATTCATTTTTATTTTTCAATACAGTAGATTTGTAAAGCCAAAAAAGAGCCATTTTTATTTAGATAGAAATATATCAACCAAATTTTTTTCACGTACAGAAATACTGAATTTACATTTAGTTAAAAAATTGGATCATTTGCAGCTGTCTGTAAAACAATTTTTTCAAGTCTTCTGGTCATCCATAAAATCGATTTATTTAAAAAATACAAAAATTAAAAAGATTTTCTTGAAGAAAATGACTTCCGGTTGAGAAAAAAAAAAAGATTTTTTTGAAAAATTATTAGAAATTCACGAACTTTTATAAAATATTTTTGCTTATTCTTATGGCAAATGTTCCTAATTTTTGTTTAGACATAGAAAAAAAAAGTTAATTTAAATGAGTTATAAACATTAAAAAATATATTTTAAATGATTTGAAAATGTGTAAAAAATACAAAAAAAAATGTCCGGTGCCATTTTTGAGAAATTCAAAGTTTGAAATTTAATTAAAAATTCTAGAAAATATTTTATTTTATTTTGTTTTTAACTCTATAAAATTTAAGGTTTTATCTTTCTGGTCAGATAAGAGCAAGTCTGCACGTGGTGTCCCTGCTACTCCTTTCGATGAAATCAATTGATACACTACGCACACTGTGCAATATACGCTATGATGATCTTTCTGGTAAAACAAAAAGCAAAGGTTGTTATGGGTGTGTTCATATTTGCATGGTGTTTAAACCTTTGAAGCCTAAGAAGTCGACATATCGGCCCTGACAACACAAGGCTAAAAAAAACACCAATATCTTGACTTTGACGTCTTTGAGTGACTACTTAGTAATTTTGATAAGTCAGGGTTCAAACTTTTAAAGAACTCAAATGTACATATGTTAATGCCTGAAACCAGTTTTGTTCCTTATAATTCAACGATTTATCGGACAGGGGGAGTGACCATTGTTTTTAGTGGCGTGTGTCCGTCCTTCCGTGCTTTCAGACTATATTGCCCGATAATCGTCCATTACTTTTTCTGAAATTTTGCAAACATTTGTATATTTATAGGGATCGCCGTTAACTGTTGTTTTTTGTTAATCTACGTAAAAATATTAAAATCCATTAACACAAAATAAATACCGACAAACAAAATTAATTAGAAATAAATTAGTCATACAATTTTTTTTTTTAATTAAAAAAAGCTAGTGTAAGAATAAATTATTTCAAAAAGTAATTTTCGTCTAAGTAAACAAAGAATATATTCTTAAATTCTAATTACGGGTGTGCATGCACATACGTACCTTTTTAGAAGTGAGTAGATGTCGATGGACAAGTTTCACACTTTAAGAATGTTTTCATTAATGTAGACAAGAGAAATATTATTTAGAAGTGAGTAGATGTCGATGGACAAGTTTCATACTTTATAAGAATGTTTTCATCAATGTAGACGACAGAAATATTATAGGGTTATAATATAAGTAGGCCGTGGTAGGACGAAGTCGCTGGCGGAAGTAGTCGGTGTAAGTCCAAAACAAACCTTTAGTTAAAAGGGTCGGAAAGGGAGATAAGTCATAATAGATTAGTAGACGTGATACTGATTATATTAAATTATATATTTATAAATTAATATATAAAAATTATTAAATTATTTGAGTGTAGCGAAAATGTTTTGCCACTGTGTGCACTTCAGTGCATAGAGTTGGCAACCTAGGAAAATGCAAATATGAACGCCCTTGCGATAGGTGTGGTCAAAAATCTATATTTTTACCCATCTATTCACATTTAAATGTTAAGAACATCTTTTAAAATGAACATTACTCCTTTAACCGATTCAATTTAAAGAAAAACAAGTAAACTTAAAAAGAAATAATAATAAAGTGTTTAAAAAGTCATTAAATATTTCAAAATTGAAATTACAAACAAACATATTTTTCGAAATGTTAAAATATTTTCAAATCTGTTTGGATTTTTTTTTTACTAAAAGCCAAAAAAAGTAAAATAACGTTATTTAAATTTCAAATGGTCGGATAATTTTTATTTTTAATGGTTGCTTCTTCACATCCTAATAAACCAGAATGTAATAATTAACTACTTACCAAACCTTAATTATAAAAAATTAAATCCAATTTAAAATAGAATATTGGAATTTTGTCGTCGTGTTGACAGATTAGACTGATATCCATTAACTTCAACTCAGCTAATAAGTTAATATTTATTATGGGAGCCCCAATATTAAATGCAATTGATTTATTTCTTTAATCTTAAGGAGGGTCATAAAATTGATTTCTGAGAAGATTAACACCAATTAAGACTCTCTGTAATGGAAGGAAAGTATCACTCCTTAAAGACATGGATCAGTGCCTTGGTAAATTCTACTTGCAGCCTCTTTTCCCTTTAAAAAGGTAACTTCTAATTTATTGTCCACCCTCTTTTAGATAATGAGTAGAGTTATCAATCCCCTTCACTCCATAATAATAACAGTGGATAGTTTTATCATTTATTGTCCATCCTACTTTTAGATAATGAGTAGAGTTATCAATCCCTTTCACTCTATAATAATAACAGTGGCTAGTTTTATCATTTAATGTCCATCCTCTTTTAGATAATGAGTAGAGTTATCAATCCCTTTCACTCTATAATAATAACAGTGGATAGTTTTATCATTTAATGTCCATCCTCTTTTAGAAAATGAGTAGAGTTATCAATCCCCTTCACTCTATAATAACAGTGGTTAGTTTTATCATTTAATGTCCATCCTCTTTTAGATAATGAATTGTGCTACCAATCCCCTTAATCTATAAAAATAGCAAGTTTACCTTATACTCGCCACAACCATTATCATTAGAAATTGCTTCTATTCTTAGTGCACAGTCTCATGGCATCATGGCAGTCTTTACTTCACTCTTACCCACAAAAAACTAAAAAAGATAAACAAAGGCTATTTGAAGTAATGGAAATGTTTTATTAAGTTTAAATTACAATTAATAAGAAGGTTGTCTAAATTCATAGAGACAGGGTACAAAGAAAACCAAGACTCAACAGAGATTAAATCCACTCTTATGTTGCATTATGCGAGTATACAGCCATTGAGGCAGCCAGTAAATTATTCTGGCTCTTGCAACAAGAAGAAGAGACAAATATGCAATTTTAGGGAAAGAATGTCAGAAATGATGGCTTAATCTTTTTTTGGGGGTTGGTGACTGGTGTCATCCGAAATCCTTCTTGGAAAGTGTAGATGTGAATCTGTTCACATATATATGGAAATGAATATTCCATGCATATAACAGAGAATGAGTACAGTACAGATATGCAATCGCCCTAGTGCATCACACATCTGAAATAAAGATCCATAGAATTTCCAGCACTAAGGGGTTTTATCCATTTCAATAACTCTGTCGTAATAAATGCCAAATGCTCAAGAATTAGAAGCCACATATTTTAAAAATCAAGGTTTATTTTTAAAGTTTAATTTTTTTTTTACAGTGAATAGGACATCTGACTAGATGACTAACATTTACCCTGATTTTCATGAGTCCAACCACTAGATTTTTTCAGGATTCTAGCCGTCCCTTTCACTGCAATCATTTGTATTTCACTTGCACTGGGTTCACCGGTTATACTTGCTAAGTATTTTTTAAAGTTCTTTTTCATAAATCCTGTTGCTCCTATGATTACTGGTATGATAGCAACTTTTTTAACTTCAAATTTCTTTTCATAGTCCTTGAAAGCTTGCTATCTTTCCCTCTCAGCTCTGTTAAGGCCTGCCTCATTGGGTACACTGACCTCTATTATCGTAGCTTTATTATTTGCTTTGTCTCAAATCCCTATATCAGGCTTTACGGCTGCATTGTCAAGATATGTGCTTGTAGGGATTACGTAATCATAGTGAATGGTGTTGTTTCTTACAGCATTTAGTTTTCAATTTTTCACGTATCTTCCAGTCGAGGTATTTGCACACTCCGTTATGACAGTCAGTGTGATATCCATCTCAAAGCAAAACTTTACAACTGGAGATTAGTGACCCACACTTTCAACCTCAGTGCTGCAGAACCTACATTCGTTATTGTTACTGAGCCTGCACATCTTTTTGAAGCCGTTTGGCATGAGGCCTTGATCCTGTGCCACTAATATCAATCTCTCTGGTCGTAATGGAGGGATTCTCTTTTAAGCCAGTCCAGGGAATAGTTCATTTTTTTAAGAATTTAGCTTGCTTGTGATTGACCTATTATTCCATTTAATTAGAGTTGAACTGGCTTGTGTATTTTTTACATCTCTCCAGTATGAGTACGTTTGTGGCTAGATAAACTTGAACTACTAGAGAATGAAGAGCCACATATTTCACAAGAATAAGGTTTCTCTCTTTTTATTTTCCTTCTACTTTTTACACCAAGGGGATGGGACATCTACCCAGATGTCTAACATTCACCCTTATCTAATGAGTCCAACCAAGAGATCTTTTTAGGATTCTCGCCGTCCCTTTAAGTGCAATTGTTTGTATCTCCCTTGCACTTGGTTCACCGGGTATACTTGCTAAATACTTTTGGAAATTCTTTTTCATGAGCCCAGTTGCTCCAATGATGATAGGTATAATTGAAACCTCTTTCAGTTTCCAATTTCTTCTCATATCATACATTAGTCCTTGATATTTTGTGATTTTTTCCCTCTCGGCTCTGTTAAGTCCTGCATCATTGGGTACACTAACCTCTATTATGGTCGCTTTTTTATTACTCTTGTCCCAAATCACTATGTCAGGTTTCACAGCAGCATTTTCCAGGTATGTAGCAGTTGGAATTACATAATCGTAGTGGATGGTGTATATGTCATTCCCAACTGTCCGTTCGGGTATATGTTCCCATGATTTTTCACTACATTTAATTTTTAATTTTTGACATATTTTCCAGTGGAGGTATTTACATACACCATTATGGCGGTCAGTGTAATAGCCATCTCCTAGCAATACCTTACAGCTAGAGATCAGATGGCCCACACTCTCGACCTCTGCATTGCAGAACCTGCACTTGCTGTTGGTGGTGATACCACTCATTTTTTTGAAGGCATTCGTCATAAGGCCTTGATCTTGTGCAGCCATAATCAATCTCTCCTGGTCGTAGTGAAGGTTCCCGTTTTTTAGCCAGTCTAAGGATCCATCCTTATCAATATAATCTTGCCTAAGTTCTGCTGGCAGGTATTTTGCCCGTTTATGGTTACCCCACTCTTCTTTTTTATTTTCATGGAACTGGCTAGTATATTCTTTTCGGCTTTGTCGGGCTATTTGTGTGGCAGGTCTCTTCGGGTCCTCTACATCATTTGTGATGCAATCCTTGCCAAAGTGTGCAGCGAGTTGCGTTACAGATGTTGTTGCGCTTGCTCTGTTTTCAAGGTGGTCTTTTATTTTATCCAAATTTGGGTTGCAGGAACTTTTTATGTACTGGCCTATGCTGACGATTGTGGCCCTGTGTTGATGGTTCACTTCGGAGAGTCCCATGCCTCCTTCCCGCCTGGGCAGGTATAATCGAGGCATGCATTGGTTTCTGTAAATAACTCTGTATAGAGTCAGCATTTTCCTAGTCTTTGTATCCAGCCAGTTTATGTTCTTCTGAGGCCAGTCAATAATGCCAAAACTATATGTCAACACTGGCATAGCAAATTGGTTTATAGATGTTATTTTATTTTTGTTAGTGAGTTGCGTCTTACAGATCTTTCTTACACGACTTACATACTCCCTGCTGACCTTGTCTCTCATTTCAGCATGCTGGATCGACTCATTTTCATCTATGCCTAGGTATTTATAATGTTCTTGGTCAGTTAAATCATGGAATTGGTTATTTTCATCCAGCTGCAGATTTTCAGATGATGTTTTGATGCCTGCCCTTAGTGTGCACTTAGCGCACTTATCCAGCCCGAATTTCATCTTTATGTCCTTCGAGAAAGTGTGAACAACTTCTAGTAGCTGACATAACTCAGTATCTGAGCTGGCATATAGCTTGATATCGTCCATAAAGAAAAGATGATTGATTTTTTGGGGGGATTCCTTTTTCCCTTTTCCATACCTTAGGTTATATGCACCTTTGCAGTTCTTTAGCAACTTACTTAGTGGATCAATTGCCAAGCAAAACAATAAAGGAGATAAACTGTCTCCTTGGAAGATTCCTTTCTTTATTTTGACATTAGGAATGGTTATTTTTCCCCCATCATGGTTCAATGAAATTGATGTTTGCCATTCCTTCATTTGGGTTGCTAGTACTTCTCTTATAGATGGGTGGATTTTGTATAATTCCAGACACTTTAAGATCCATGAGTGGGGCACACTATCAAATGCCTTTTGGTAGTCTATCCACGCCATACTTAGGTGCCTTTTCCTCCTTTTGCTATCCTCAAGGATGGTCTTATTGATCAGTAGTTGGTCCTTGGTGCCAAGGCATGCTCTTCTGCATCCTCTCTGCTCTTCTTCTAAATATGCCCCGTTGGAGAGGTGCTCGTATATGCTGTCTGCTATTACTCCAGTGAAGAGCTTATATGTAGTAGTCAGACAGCATATTGGTCGATACCGACTTGGGTTTGTTGTGTCATTGCTCTTCGGTATCAGGCTGGTGTCTCCTTTGAGTAGCCATGATGGGGTTGGCTCACCAGTTTTTAAAATTTTATTGAAACAGCTGCTATAGTGGTTGTGTAGCGCTGTCAGGTGTTTAAGCCAAAAGTTGGATATGTTGTCAATTCCAGGCTTTTTGTGGTTGGGGGCTCGGGCCAGCTTTGATCTTATTAAGTCCGGTGTTATCACTGGCTCTGGCATTTCTACCTTTCCTTGGGTCTCTTTATCAATATCTTTAATCCACTGGGCCTCTTCATTGTGTATCTCCTCCTCTTCAAATAAGGGCCTCCAGTATTTACTCAGTTCTTGTTTGTTTGGGGGACTTTCTATTTTTATTTCCTTTCCCATGAGATCTCTGTAAAAGATCCTCGCATTGTTCTTATATTGTAAATTTTGTATCCTTCCAGTATACTGTGCTGTGCGATGTCTAATTTGCTGGGCAATGGCTGGTATTTTGCCTTCTAGTTCTTTTATGATATTTTCCGCTTTTTCCCATCTTGTGTGGTATTTGGCACAAATTCTTCTGATTACATTTCTTAGCCTGCCTTTAGTATTAGGTTCTTTTTTGAATTGCTTCAATTGACTGATCTCCTTCCGGCAGGTGTTTAGCTCCTTTAGCAACCTGGCTTTCCATGGTGGAGTTTTGGATATGTTGGCCTTTACATTAGAATTCAGATGTTTTTTTGGAGGAGATATTTTATTGCTAACGAAGAGCGCAGCTGCATAGGTGGTGTTATTTAGGAGCGTTAGGTCAATGTGTTCAGGTACAAGCCTAATAAGTGCTATGTTAACTTTACTGATCAATGCCTTAAATCTTTTATTAGCTTGTATTTTCGGTAGTTTTTGCCTTTCTTCCATCTTCATATTGTTCACCCTCTCTATCGTGTTGCAGATGCTCTCCTCTATTTCCAACTGCTCGTCATCAGGCTGTGGGAGCAGTAAAAATGGTGGAATTTGTCCTGGTGTAGGTCTTACTTCGGGCAGTGGTGGATCCGGAGATATATCATTTGTATTATACTGAGAGTGCGATGGTGACGAAGATTCTATTTCTGTTTGAGGTTCTAAAGTGAGGTTATGCTCCTCTGTTGGGTTTAGATCAGGGTACAGAATGGGCTTCTCCAAGGGGTTCTTTTGTGTGTCTATAAGGACGGTAATTTCATTCCTCATATAGCCCAATTCTTCCTCACTAAATATTTTTTCTTTCATAATATTAAACCTTTGACAGGTTATTCTATTGACTGGTGTATTTTTCTTCCATGGGCAAAAGTGGAAGAAGATTTCCCTCCAAGCTGTTGTCCTTTGTCTCTGATTTACAAATTTGCTTTTTGCATATTCCATTGACCAAATCAATGTCCATTTTTCATTTTTATTCCATTTGGTCTTAAGTCTCTTTTCTGTTTCCTCCTCTTGAATAGGTAGGAAGTCTTTTTCAGCATCTTTTATAGCTTTTTCCTTTATTTCTGCTTCTTCTTCTTCTGTTATATATTTTCTCCTTTGTGATATGAGAGATCGTAGTTTAGCATTGGTTGTTTGTTTTTTTTCATCCGGTAGGTCAGAATCTCTAATTTTTTCTCCTAGTATTTCATTTGAGGTCCTGCTCCATTTTTCAAACTTTGAATAATGGTAGCAGTATAACAAAACCTTCTTTTGTTCAACTGTCCAAGCTTGGGTTTTTAGGCCCCTTTTATTTCTTTTAGTTTTAGTTGAACAAGATGATTTGGGGCCAGGATCATTTTCATGATCTGATGGCTGATCCAAGTGGTCCTCTGGTATGGTGCAACCATTACCGGAGGTAAGAGGTTTCACACCTTCGTATACCTCTTCTCGCCTTGTGGGAACGAGTTAAGGGACCCTTTTTATCCTGGGCGACGGTCTGCCAGTATGTATTGTTTTTATTGTTCATCCTTCATTATTCCTCATTGTCAGCAGTTTCTTATTGGATATTCAAAACTGCCCTCTATAAATAGAGGGTTTCTCTCCTGTATGTGTTCGTTTGTGCCAATAAAATATATGAATCACATATATCACAGTCACGATGTTTCTATCCTGTATGTGTGCGCTTATGTTTATTTAAAGATCTTTTTTCAGAAAATGAAGAACCACATACATCACAGGAATAGGGTTTCTCTCCTGTATGTGTGCGCTTATGTGTATTTAATGTTCCCCTCTGACGAAATGAGGAACCACATATATCACAGTAATAAGGTTTCTCTCCTGTATGCGTGCGATTATGTCAATTTAAAGATCCTTTTTCAGAAAATGAAGAACCACATATTTCACAGGAATAGGGTTTCTCTCCTGAATGCATGCGTTTATGCACAGTTAATTGTCCATTCTGAGAAAATGAAGAACCACATATATCACAGGAAAAGGGTTTCTCTCCTGTATGTGTGCGTTTATGCCTGGTTAAGTGTTCTTTTCTAGAAAATGATGAACCACATATTTTACAGACATAGGGTTTCTCTCCTGTGTGTGTTCGTTTATGCCAACTTAACGTGCCACTATGAGAAAATGATGAACCACATATTTCACAGGAATAGAGTTTCTCTCCTGCATGTGTGCGTTTATGCAAAGTTAACTTTTGTTTTTTATAAAATGAAGAACCACATATTTCACAGGAATAGAGTTTCTCTCTTGCATGTTTGCGTTTATGCAAAGTTAACAGTTGTTTTATATAAAATGAAGAACCACATATTTCACAGGAATAGGGTTTCTCTCCTGTATGTGTTCGTATATGCATAGTTAGCGTGCCACTCTGAGAAAAAGAAGAACCACATACTTCACAGGAATACGGTTTCTCTCCTGTATGTGTGCGCTTATGCCGAGTTAATTGTTCTTTTCTAAGAAATGATGAACCACATATTTCACAGGAAAAAGGTTTCTCTTGTTTCTGTAAATGTCCATTCATAGGCATATTGTTCTTTAAATAAAAATAAGTCTCACTTATTTCACAGGATTTCCTTTTTTTTACTTCAGTTTTGAGAGTGTATATAAATTTTCATGGTAGTGAAACATGACATGTCAATAATTTTAGATTCCATTATTCATCAAGTCCAATCAACTTTCTTTTAATTTGATTATCTGAAAAGAAAAAAGATAGAATTAAATATAGTTATTTGTTTGTTTAGTTCATCATTTCCTAGAAAAGAAAATGTGTTGGTACTTTTCAAAAACCTTTATAATTTTAATTTTTACTGAAAATACAAAAAATATTATAAGTAAATAAATGGTTAGGGAATTGAAATTTATCAATTGTTCTAAAACTTAAACATTTTTTGTCATAATGTCGTATAAAAGTTATATTTCAATTTGCCTCAGAAGTGAACAAATATTTTATAGTTATTTTTTAAGTTCTGAAATATATTTTTTATATCTGTAATGAAAAAAGATAAAATTAAATAAAGCTATTTGTTCTAAAATCAGAGAAGGATATCATAATCTGTAGAGCTCTGAGTAATAATTTTTTAGAAGGGAACTATTAGAAATTAAACAGGGCAAGAATGGAGAAAAGAACTAAAGTATCTTGTATAAAAGACTACACAACTAATGACCATGTGAAAGGTTATAGAATTATTTCGTCAAGCGCAAACCCAAGTTTTGTACAAGGCCATTTTTATATGTTTATTATTTCACTGGGCTTTTGTAATCATTGTTGCCCTTCATCTTGATGATCATGTAAAAGTTATTACATAGAAAAAAAAAGATGAAATGTAAATGCACCCAAGAGAAACATGCATATACAGGACTCTATAGACAAATTTAATTTTAGTTGACTTTTGAGACTACTAAATATTTCTATTTACTAACCAAAAAGAAAATTTACTAGCTAAAACACATATGCAAATATTACCCCACAAAAAGCTGAACAGACAAAAAAATCTAACAAATATCGACAAAAATTGAATTATCATCTAATGATTTTTTTAAATCTTTTTAAAACAATAAATAAAAAGTTATTTAAAATGTTAGAGACAAAATGAAATGATCTTTTTAAACATTTTTTTTACTGGACACAGAAAATAAAATACTTTTTCAAAATTTTGATGGCGTGGAAAGGGTGTATAAAACAAGAAAGGAACTTACTTATTTTAGCAGACAACATAAATTCAAGTGAATTAACAGCCCTAAAAAAATAATTGAATAAGACAGAAAAGGACAATTAATTTTAGCTGTGAGTTTTGGAGGAAAAACAATAAAGTTGATAAATCTTAATTTCATTTTTGCATGATCCATTTTCAGTTTGTTAAAAATAATTGTGCAAATTAATTCACAACAAAAAGGGGGATATTCTAAATAAAAAATAATAATGATCAATTAGCAAAAATTTATATTTAGACGACTTTTTTGTACAAAATTAAAACGTATTTCTTCAAAATAATTTTAAAAAGGCAAAAACGTATCCTTACATTATTTTAAAAATCAATTTTTAAAATATCTATCCTCATGCTTAATTTTGAAATATCCAGAAAAAGGTTTCTTAAATAAAAAAAAAAAATATATAAAATTTTATTCATTTATTTTTTCCTTTAGTTTATGATATTTCATTCTGGCCCTGTTATCTATTTATTTTTGTTTTTGTTCAATGTTTTCGGACAGAAGGGAGGTAACAATTAATGAAAAAAAAAAATTTAGTTTTATCTTATTTAAAAAAAAGCATAAAATTTTACATAAAATCTAAAAAAAAATTGGGAAAATATTGAATAAAAAAATGTTGAACAAAAATAATGTTTATAAAAGTTACAAAACGTTTCAAAATAACTTACGCGGACAAAAAAATTAAATTAAATTTTTAAGTTTTAATCTTTTTTAGATTCAGTGATATTGATTGATTATAAAATTTTGGTTAAATAAAATCAGCAAACGAACAAAAAATTTGTTTTTGTGCATATTATAAACCGTTTTTTACATCATGGCGGGGGGGGGGAGCTGGCACTATAATAATAATAGAAATGTATGATATTTTTCTGTTTTAACGTATGACACATTCTACCTATTCAATTACAGAGAAATTGTAAACTTATGTATTTTCCTACTAAATTAGTTTCAACCAACATCAAAAATAGATTTTAAAAATTGAAAAGCAGAAAAAGAAAGAGAAAATAATCGTAGCTGAAATGAAACAAAAGCAGAATTAAGATAAGAGCGAAGAAAGAAAATATTTTTCTATCACAACAACAACGACACGTACCTGTCTCTCAGTTGGAAATAAAAACC
>JAUZSX010277401.1:0-14886 GCA_034780655.1 Idiosepius hallami
TTTAACCCACATCGTTAACATTTTTTAATCAATTTTGTTAAAAACTTGTTTTTTACTCCAAAAAATCGGTATATAAATAATTCGTCTAGAAATCACCCATAAAGAACCAACAACCGCTAGGATTATTCCTTATTTTGGTCTAATATATATATATATATATATATATACATATATATATATATATATATATATATATATATATGTATAACAAAACAGCAAACTCAAAATAGTTAAGTGAGTCAATAGTCAATTTTCGCATTCTTTTGATGTATGTAAAGATCAACCCACACCCACAGTTACTTGTCCTTGTATCTTTCTGTTAAAACACGTTACTGATTAATTAATTGTTTCTAAATACTTTTCCACTTATAATTTACGAAAATTTCATTCTTGTTAGAAAAAAAAACTACTTTTGAAATAATAAAAAGTTTAAAAGAGTTGTTTGTTAATGTTTCTGTTTTAGTCCTTTTATTTTTCCTTTTTAATTGATTTTCTGGATGTGGGTTGTATTCAAATTATAAATCTAATTTTTAAAAAATTGTTGATTAGTTAATAAAAAATTTAAATTTGGCATTGACTTTTTTTTTTTTTTTTTTTTTTTACAAATATGTGGTTTCAAGTAGAAATAAGTTGTTTGTTTTTTAATTTTAGAATCCCAGAGTCTGCTGTCAGACTCTGAGTGAATTTAATTGACTTTCTCTGGTAATTTAATTTTAAGATGAGTTTCAATATTTGGTCATATAAACCGCAACTTAAGTTTTACTTGTACAAAAATACAACAGGCAATAAATTAATTAATTAAAGAGGCTTGGTGCCAGTTGGTGTGTCGTGTGTTGTGTGTGTGTGCTGACTGTTGCTGTTTTGCTGACTTGGCACAGGACAATAAGGATTGAACCTGTAACAACAATGGAATGAATGCCAATCAAACATTGCAGGAATTCTTTTATTCATTCTTTTTAAAAGTTTCTTTCGAAGCTATTCATTCAATTAGTCGTTTGTTTGTTTTTTAGCTTGTTGGTCCATAGAATTTTATGTTCGCCACTTGGAGTGGATGGGAACTTCTGGTTGTTAACAATAGTATGTGTGAACCCTCACAGGAGGTCAGGTCAGGAACAGTGAACACTACTCGGTCACCACCCACCACCATAATCACCACAAAAAAGTCATTAATAGCAAAATATACAAACATCAGAAGAGAAGCAAGAACTATCTCCGAAAAGGAGTAGACACAAAATCATTCAATCAATGGTAAATAGGAGCAGGAGGACCGAAATGATTCTCTAGATAATAGAGTTTAGGTCCTTTTGGTGTGGATTAATGGCCGGGCGGGCGCACACTAAAGAGAGAGCTAACACTACCAGGCTAAGACTGTTTGCAAGCTCGGTCGGCGGATTTTAGAACCATTTTTTTCTTTATTGAAGTCACCTTAGCCTTTGTTTTTTCTTCGTAAATAAATGAATAAACAACCTTAAAAAAATGCCAATTTTCTCACTTCTAGCAAAATAGGGCTTCCATCCTGACTCATAATGAACTAGCAGTGGCAGTGAGTGTTAGTGCGGTCGGTGGTGTGTGGGTGCCAGTGCTGTCGGTGACGGAACGGTACACCTGACCCTAGTGTTGGTTTCTGTCTGATTTTCTAACAAAGAACTCAACAAATACCACCTTGTAATTCAAAGATTGTCTAAAATTTCAATTCAAAACAAAAAACTTACGTTCTCTTCGCACAATAACCAATCAACAATAACTTATTATATTCCATTTAGTTTTGTCACGATTCAAAGATAAATTTCCCCGAAACAAGTCTTAAATGCTCAATTTTTTCCGAGAATAATAATATTCTTTATTTCCACTAGTTACTTTTTTTTCAATTACCGGAAAAATGGAATTTTGAGCAGAAGAAATGTATAAAATAAGCTTGGTAAAAATTGGAAAAGCGGCGTTGCAAGAAGAAAAAACTGAATTTAAAAAGTCTTTTAAGACTGGATGTTGATTAGCCGAGTTTTTTTAATTTCAGAGAAACTTGCTGATGGATGATTTTTAGTCAATTCTTTTTTTCGAAATTCCAGTCCAGTATTTTCTAAATTCAATTTCGAATAACACCAACAAATTTGTGTTTATACTACTTAATGTTATTACTCTTAAAATGTTTATTTCCCCCCAAAAGTTTGTCCTTTGTATATTAATTTGGCTCCTCCTAGATAAAAGAGACCATGATTAAAATATAAAACAACCGATTATTCTATTATAATTTTGTCTTTTCCAGAGACAAATACAAGTTTGTGTTTTGCTGGACTTCAATTGAAAGTTCAAGCAAGCAAGTGAAGTGCAGCACTGCAGCAGAGCACACTGCAGCAGCACTCAGCAGCAGTCAGTGGCAGTGCACAATGCACTGCACTCAGCAGTGCTCTCTTTGACCATTAAAGTGGTTCCAAGTATGCATTTGCCTCTGCTGTATTAGAAAAAATCTTCACTTTTAATGTTTTATAATACTTTTTTTTTTCATCAAAATCGATTTCATTATTTTCCCCATGTCCCATTAAAATTAATGTTCACCTTCGAACCTGAGGTTTGGACATTAAACATTATTATCTTTTTTTTTGTTTTTGTGTCCTTCTTTTCTAGTCTAGGTTTGCAATGAAATTTATCTTTTTTTTTCTTTACATAAAAATGGCTACTTCCCTGTGAAAATGTGACATGAATTTTAATGTTAATTTAAATATTGCTTAAAAAAAAAAAAAATTCTAGCCCAGTAGTAGTAGTACTTTACTTTAGGGTGTTTCATAAGTGGACTTGGAGCCTCCAAACAAACAATCAAACAAGTATTTAAATTCTGTGTAACTAATTTTTCTTATATTTCTTCAATTGTTAATAATTCTCTTGAAACCATAAAAAATAACTGATTGTAGCAAAATGATGTACAATTAGAGTAACAAATTAAAATTACTGATTTTTTTGTCTTTTTTTGTATTTAAAAACAAATTAGAGGTTAAAGAATGACTTTTTGTACAAATTACACCCCTGCTTTATTTTTTTTTCAAACATTAGATTTGTCAAGAAGGTCTTCTCAGGCAAAAACAAAATTATTTAAAATGAAATAAAAATTGAGATTTTTCCAAAACTTAAGCAATGACATTGTTTTCGAAGTGAAGGTAATTTTAATATTGTGGATTTTGAACATAGATTTTTTTCTGGCATTTATACTTAGATCATTCTTTTCAGTTTCATTGTGCCTTAATGATATCTGGAAAATATCTTTTTGTAGCATTTGAAATTATAGTAAAAAATATATGAAAAATAGCTGAGAACCCAAAAATAAATCTGAAAAATTTGAATTTCAAATGTATTTTTTATCAAACATTTTACTATTTTTGAATTATCTATTTCGACATTTATTTTTTTCTATTTTCTTTGTTGGTCCCCCAATATATCAGAGAGGGACCATTGATTTCAGTGATGTCATTTCGTTCGTCCATCCAGACTATTGCCGAATAACTGTCCATTACTTTTTTAAAATTTTGCCACAAGTTGTATTTTTATATGTAGATGTTTTTTGTAAAAAAAAATTTTCATTATGAAAATTCTCGTTGCGTCCCCAGGGGCTTAAAATGGGCCAAAAACACTCCATTACTTATTTTTTACATATTTTTACATTACATATTTTTCTGAAACTTGACCAAAATGTGGAGGGAATTGTCCCAAATGTAAATTCAGTATTTCTGAACATGACTAAATTCTGGTTCGGGGGCTAAAAATACCCTCTTTGGGGGGTTATTTAACGTTTCTGTTCAAAATATCATTATGTCTCTTTTTTTATGTTCCATTCACTGTGCACTCATGGGGGACTATGCATGCTTCACATGTTCTCAATGTACAGTTCTTTCCTTATGTTAATCTAGAAATACAAAGCCATGATATAGGTAAATACATAAGATCATTTTAACAAATATATGTAGAGTTAGAATTTATATCCATGAAAAGAAGTATGAATTTACTTAGTCTTAGCTTTGATAGGCAACTATTTTAATTGAAATTTTAATTGAATTTCCTATTCTAGATATATGTGTGTATGCATGTGTGTATATATATATAGGTACGTATGAGAGAGTTAGATTTAAATATTTTTATGTTTAATAAAAACAAGTAGAATTGATAAACTATTTGTTTCATCATTGCTTTTTTGTTTTTAATTTGCTTGTTAATTTTTAGGTTTCTTTCATTTACCATTTTCTCATTAATTAATGTTTAAACTGGAGAAGAATTGGAATATGATGTGAGATACAAATGCATTGACATGTATGAGATAAATACAACCAGCTTTCATGCCTTGTCAAATGGATCCAGTTACAAATAGCATTTCCAGTAATTGTTGTATGTCAGAGATAGAATTATAAAAAAAATTAAATTTGCCAAGAAAATGGTGAATAGATAATTGTATGATAAATACAATTTAGCCTTTTTTTAAGCTAAGCTTGTCAAGTTTAAATGCAGTAAATAAGGTTTACCTATTTGAATTTAAACAAAAAAGCAATTGTAACAGCTGCCTGCATTAAATAACAATATGAATCTACACAAAATCCAGTCAGAAAGTGAATGAAATATTTGTTAATTTTCTAAATATTTATTTCTTTTGTGTCAGTAATTTTTAATGTTTTCTTCAAGCTTTTACTTATTGATTATATATATATTGTTAAACAACATATTGATCAAATACATACAATATTTGGATATTTTTGTCAACTTCAATTTTCTATTTCTTATTGGTTAAAAAATATTGATAAGAAAGTGATTTTATAGATTGTTTAAGCATTTTTTTCTCCTGTTAGAATTTGAAATACTTTTAACTTGCATAATAACAATGTTGAATAATATGAATATTAGAAATTAAAGATCATTCTTTGCATCCATTTTCATACCATTACCCTTGGAAAAGGTATAAATCTTTTCATTTTGTTCAGGTACAGTTTAAATACTTTAGCAAAGTTAAAGGCAAAATGACACTACTTTTATTCCTAAAATTTAAAAGCTAAATGATTTGTGTACTAACACCTTTGAAACATAATGTACATTGTATGTCTTATATAAAATAACGCAGTAGTAAGTTAGGTTCTATAAAATCCAATATCTCAACCTATGTATTTCAAAATCAATTTTTTTTACTGGAAATAAACCTTGCTTAAGTTTTATTGTTTTTTTAGTGTTTCTACAGCATATTGTTGTTGTTTAAGACGTTTTGCTTAACTGAACCCTACAAATTTTATTCAATTACTCTTTTAATTTGAATAGAATAGAAAAGGTTTCTTTTTATTAAATTCATTTAATATCCTGTTCATTTTTATATAAAGCCTTGTGAACCAGCAGTTTCCTGTTTTCATTGGTCAAGTTTATAAAAACAAGAAAATCTCTCCCCTTACAGTCTCAACCCCCCTCCCTCTCTCTCTCTGTAGTGTGCTGTATTTCTATTGCAACTCGCTAGGTGACTACATCCCAGAGCCTTGTGTTTTAGGTCAGTACATGTAACTCCTGATATTAATGTCATGCTGACATGACTTGTGTGTTAAAAGTTCTCAATAACTCTTATCATTCTCTTCAAGATTGACATAAATCTGTTACAATTTTTTCCATACACTGATAAAAAAATATTCATTTTAATAAAACAGACTTTGAAATTCCCTCTAAATCTGTTATTTTGAGTGTGTGTGAGTGTAGAAACCATTTGTTTATTATAATTTGAATTTTATGTTTTTGTGATTAGAATTTTAATTATCACTAACTAGTATAGAGAAGTTATAACTAATATTCTAATCACTCAAAAAATATAATTCAAATTATTATAATCAAATGGTTTCTACACTCGCACACACTCAAAATAACAGCTTTAGAGGGAATTTCAAAGACTGTTTCATTAAAATGAATCAAAAATATTATTTTTTAATTACCATTAGTATAGAGAAGTTAGTCCTCCAGGTTGGGGATTGAGCTTAGGGCTAGCAACTCTTTCTGATAAAACCAGTATGCTATGAAAACAGCAAAAAAACAAATTTGCTGCCCAATGCACCACTAGGAGTAACGATTGATGATGATGATGATGATGATATAGAGAAGTTAATACTATCAACCCATTTGAAAGGCATTTTTCTTTTTACATTTGAAATTTAAGTTTGCATTTTCAACCCTAATATCTTTAGTTTAACAATTGTTGATTTAAAAAAAAAAATAAAATCTCATTGTTTTATATTAAAGGTTATTTGTATTCTTTTGACCTTGAAAATATTTATACATTGTTTATGTCTTTTTATGCTTTTGGAATAAAAGTTCAAAATCTTTGGTTTTTATTCAATTAATATCATTTGTGTCAATAACTGAAAAGTTTATTTTACTGTATTATATTGCATACAGTTTTTTTTTTTAAATCAACAATTTGAAAACTATTAAATATAATAGCAAACTATTAAATATAATAGAACTTTTAATACAGGTAGAAAATAATAAAAGAATTTAAAAATGAAGTAATTTATCCTGTTAGAATTCCTTTTAAACTGAGAAGTTTTGTGCAAAACTATCGAATTAATTTTTTTTTTTGCTTTCTGAAATATATTCCTTATTTCCTTCTCTTAGAGTCAGAAATAAGAATTTTTTTATTACTTATTTCAATAACTAAATACTAAGTATTTCTAGGATTTGTTTTGCATACTTCCTCCATTCTTAAGTTAATTATAAAACATAATTGGTCATCAAAATATAATAACCAGATAAGTTTTAAAAAGATGTTAGAAACATAATTAAATACATACATATCAATGTAAATCAATGTATCTTTTTGACAGTTAATACATGAGTTTTAGCCTCAATGAATGTTAAATTTGAATCCTCCAATAATAAACTGAGTTGTTTGTTAAATAAATGTTTGATTTTGTCTTGAAGCCACCAACTTATTGATCATATATCTTAAGCATTTATTAATTAAAACTATTTCAATAATTCAATATTTATGAATCAATTAAATTTTCAATCCAAATCTTGAATACCTTTTAAAACTAAAACTCATCCTCCAATTTATGCACCTTCAGTAATGTGTCTGGTTTTAGAAGGCTGTTTCTCTAGGCAACACCTTGATTAAAAAGGCAAAGGCTGTGCTCATTGCCTGGTGTCAGAGGCATGTTAAACTAGCCGTGTGCCTCTGTTAGTGCTTGACCAAGTATATATCATTTGCATACATACCCATAATGGAGACAAGGTATAATAAATAGGTTATTTATTCAATGTAATCTTTTAGAGTAACTTTTAGCAAGTTATTTTACATCTCAAGCACAAGTTTTATGTCCTTGAGTTGTCTAGTGAATAATTCCATTCAGTGCAGATGCATACCAAATAATGTTTTTTAAAATTAGATTTCCGTCAAATATTGCAGACAGCATATCTACAGAAAATAGTTTACTAGTTGGGTATTATGTTCATCTGGGTAGCATTCCACTTATTCTGCCTGCACACACCTAAATCTAATCTTAGATTTATGAATACTAAACAAGATTTGCATTATGGAGGTCTGTCTAAAATTTTATATCATTATATTCTTTTTATTACAGGACACTCTTACCTACAGAATTTTTTTTCCTTTGGCAAAACAATTCCAATTATCTTATTTAGGATTTGAAATTCTATTACGAGTTCAAATCCCAGTCAAAACCATTGCATTTATTTTCACATGTCTCTGGCAGATGAGGCTTGTTAACTCTGGAGAGTAACTCATTTAGGTGTAGGGATATCTCTGATTCCAAAAACTCTGATGGACAAAATCCATCAACTCAATGAGAGTAACTAATCTAGGTGAAGTCCAACACAGATTACAAAATCCTATAGATATAATGAGCACATAAAACTGGCCTTATACCTAATTTGGGGTTTGTGTTCGACCAAGTATATATATAAAATTTTTCTTATTTCATTTTCTCTTACCTTTAAGAATGTATATAAAAAATAAATTCTATGCGCTGGATCAACAACACACTCTAATTAAATTTAACAAATTCCAAGATAAGGATCATAGTCTGCCTCATGTATATACATATTATCATGCTTCATCTCAATGATTCTGAAAAACATTCTCTAAATCTCCTACACTGCTAGTATGCCTGCTACTATTTCATTTCTCTTTTAGTTCCTAATAAAAATAATTTCAAATAATGCACTTGATTTATAAGATAAAAAAGGCTTAAATGAGATTATTTTGATAAGTTTTAAAATATTTGTGATCAGAGCAAATTAAAGTGGTTGTTATCAGTAAAATCTTAAACATTAAAATGAAAAATAGTTGTATTTAAAAAAAAAAACATTTATTCATTTTTTTTATATCAAATCTTATTATAATTAAGTAATAATGACATTTTCTGAATTATTTTGAGTAACTCACTTTATTATTCAGAATTAAAACAAATCTTTTTAGTAATTATTGATAGCGCTTCTTTAATAGTAATATTCTTACACTTCAAATCTCTTTTTACCCAATTTTTGTTAGAATTTCTGTAACTAATTTTTCTTAATTAAAAAAAAGACTTGGATGTATCCAATCCCTTAGAAATAATTTCAAAACCAAAATTTTCACTGAATAGTTTGTTAAAAAAGTTTTATGGATCCAAATAACATAAGAAAAAAAAGAAAGAGAAATGCATTATTCATTTCATATCAAAAAAAAGTATTTTCCTAATGTTAGACAAGCCAGGTTTATGAGTGATGAGTTTTTTTTTTGTTATCAGGATTGAACGTTAATAAATAACAAAAATAGTAAACCAAGTTATCGATAAATATGCAAATATAAAGAATAAACAGGTTGAAGTTCATTTTATAGATTAAAAAAGTTAAATATTCAAAACAATTTTAAGCATCTTTTTTTTTTCTTTTTTTTTTTTTAAGATTTTATCAAAAAAAAAGTTTGCCAAGATTTGTGATTAAATTTTTGCATGTGTTGGTTTTATGAAGCATCCAGATATTTTGTTTCTCCTCTTCATTACCTAGCTTAAATAGAACCAAACTTAATGCAATAGATTTATTAACCTTTCTACAGTATTACTTCATCTAATATGACTTAAGGATATTCCTTTAGTCACAAACAAAACAAAAATAACTTCTTTGTTGAAAAATTGACTTCATTTGAGATGACTGTCGCAGCACTAAAATGACCCTGAAAATGTTCTTGAACCGATTTGTTATAAAACTACTGTTACAATTCAGTATTAAGATCCCTTCCTTCACTCTATTAATTTTTTTTATTATCACTTAATTTGACAACAATAACTGTTTATCTAAACAATATAAACAAGTTCATAACAACAAAATGAAAAACTCTTTTTTTTTCTTTTTTCCTTTTCTTTTTTTATCTGTCCATAAAGCACACAAAATGCATATGTCATTATTGCTGTAATAGTCTATACTTTTAGGCTGCAAACTGTATGAAAAGCTTTTTTTTCTTTCTAGGCATGTCCTATTGAAGCAAAATTTTTTTTTTTAAAGTCTCTCTTTGAAAATCTACTAAAAGTCGCTGAATTATTTAATCATATAAGATTTTCACCTGATTATTAAGTTAAGAGTTTTAATTATGAAAAAAAGAATAACTTTTTTTGCATAATCAATATTTTTTATTGACTTTCTTAATTTTTTGTTCAAATAAAAAATGTAAGATTTAACATATATTTTTGAAGTGAGAATAAAGATTGTAGAAAGAACAGAAAAAATCAACTTTTTTTTAACTTTTCATCAAATGAGGTTAAAAATCTAAAGTTTTTTTTTCTGTTTTAAAGTTAAAAATTGGGTGAACTGTCATTTAATTTATATAATTTATTAACAAAAAAAATCTATATTTTTATTTTTACTAAAAAACAGGCATACTTGACTCTTTAAAAATTCTTGTTGATAGTTATACATGCCACATATACCATTAAATAAATATTATTTTTAAGTATTAAAAACAGTAAAAAAAAACTAATTTTTATGGGTTTTTTTTGGCGGAAATTACATTGAAAAAAAAACATGCCTGTTAAAATATGAAGACCAAGATGGGCAATAAACATTTATTTCCATTTTCAAAGATTTAGTTTCAGATGATTTTGAATAATAGAAAAAATGTTTTTAGTGTAATTTAGTTTTAATTCTTTCGATATAATTAACAATTTCTGCACTTCAATACTTTTAATTTATTAGAATGATGTCCCAATTTTAACCTTGTCAAACTTTTAAATTAAAATTTAAAGTTTTAACTTAAAAATCAGGAAAAAAATTGAATAATTACAAATTCTTATAAATCAAATGAATTGTTTTTAAAAATCAAATCAAATAATTAGAATAAAACACTAATTTATGTTTTGCTTTGATGCATGCATAAACAATTTATCATTTTATTATTTGAATTTATGATAATTATTTTGATAATCATTGTTATTCAAACTTTACCCATTTTTTTATACTTGCATTTTTGTTGATTTGCCTTAACTTTCTTCAAGTATTACCTGACAAACTATGGAACCTTCATAAAACTGTAAACAAAACCTTTTATTCTATCCACTGGGGTACTCTCTCCATTTATGGTAAATATTTTTGGACTACATTTGTTCTAGGCATTGTATTTGATCAGCTCTTAGAGTACTTACTCTAAGAAAGTAGATATTCAATCCTAAATACTGACAGAAGTAGCTAAAATAATTACAACACAGATTGACATTGTAACAAATTGCTTCTTACAAAATGAGACAGTGGATTAATTAACAAGAATGGTTTTCAGTGCTGAAAAAGATCCCAAAATTGACATAAATGTTTTTTCAGTAAAACCTGAAAAAGTCTAAAGGCCTTAACAGACCAAATATTGTAAATGAAGTTGAGAATTAAGTTTGAATAATGATAAATTTATTATTAGGTTATCAAAACTTTCAGCATTGATAATAAAAAAAAACTTTGAATGTTATTTTTTTGAAAGAGGAAAATCTGTTAATGTTAAATATATAGATATAGCATGCACCATCACCCGTACATATCCTTGCATCATTTACAACATTATCATTGTTTATTCATCATTTCCATTATTAGATGACCTGACACATTTCATTATTTCACATAAGTGTTACCAGTTGCAGTTTTATTTATGTCAATTATGCACATGAGGCTTTAACTAAACATATTGTCCTATTTCCCTTATAGATTTACATACTTTTATATGTTGTTGATTTTCTTTCCACATTTTGTTTGATGCCCTATTCTCAGAAACTTTTGTCTTATTTTAGTTTGCAAGAGAGTGATCTGCATTTTTTTTGTTTACTACCAATCATTTTTTATTCTTTACAAACCATCAAGATGTATGGAATATTTTTCTTCAATTTTTATTTGGCCATAAATTTGACAAAATCTTTATCTAGAGTCAGAAATTTGAATTTGACAAAAAAATCCAGATAAAATTTACTTTATTTTGTTAAGTTAAAATGATATTCCAAAACATCATTTATTTCTACTTACATATGATTTAGATTTTAAGTTTTTAAACATTTTCAGAACTGTTTCACCAATAATAATTTTTCATTTAGAAAATTTATACTTTATATATAAAAAATATATTATTTTTTATTTGTTAAAAATACTAGACAAAACTTTGTATACGTACTAATACAATCCTAATTGTTTTTTGGCTGTGCATTTAAATTTTTGTGAAAATAAACGATTAAAAGTTAAATTGTCAGATAGGATTTTGGTGTGAGACTCTAAGAAAGCAAATCCTCTTATGGACATGTCAGAAACAGATGCATCATTGATTTCCTTCATTCAGAAAAAATTGAACTGATCAACATGTACTGGTGTTTCTTGACATTTAAAATGCTGATTTTTGCATAGATTTGATTTCATAGAGGCAACAAGAGATGTGAGTGACAAAGCACGAATTATGAGGCATTACTTTTGGGATGTATTTTTATATAACTTTGATATAATTTTGTGAAATCTCAAGTTTATGAATTAGTTTTTTAGAATTTTCTCTATGCTGTATGAAACATAAGTTAATATACTATTTCTAGCAAACAGCAGGCAACCTTTATTTTTAAAGTATTTCCAAAAAAATAGATTATTATTAATAATTTAAAAACTTTTAAACAATTTCAAGTTTGTTGTAAATGAAAAAAGTTTTGACTTCATTTTACAAAATAATTTTTTTTTCTAAGTTTTATTCTTTTTTTTAAATTTAAAAATTCTTTTTTGCAGGTGTGTCACCATTTCATATATTGCATCACCAGAGATTTTGCTTTTCAAGCCTGCCAAATGCCAAGAGAATGCACGGAAATTATTAAATTTACTAATTGACTATAATTATGAAGATAACCCAATATTCTTCCATATGTTCAGCAATGGTGGATCTATTATCTATCGCCATATATGCGATCTACTCCTTACGGACCAGTTTCGACACCTGACGATAAGTGGCTGCATTTATGACAGTGCTCCTGGCAAGCCCAAACCCTACCAAGCTGTAAAAGCGATACTTATCAGCATGCATTCAAAAAACTTTTTTTTCAAGTTTATCATTGCTATTAGTCTTTACCTTTATTTGTTTTTTATGACCAATATTCAAAGCTTTCTGGATGATTTTAGGCAGAAAGCAAGCAACATTTATGATTCCTTGAAAACTGAAAAAAGCAGCAAATGCCCACAATTATTTCTTTTCTCAACTGCTGATGATATTATATTTTCAAAAGACATTGAAGAATTTGTCAAGTATCGACGTGAAATGTTTGACATTAATGTAAAAATGGTTCAATGGACAAATTCTTCTCATGTGAAACATTTGCTCCAAAACAGGGAAACATACATCAATACTTGTTATTCCTTTTTAGAAATGTGTCTATCAGATCATCAATAATTCATTTTTCATTCCATCTTCTTTTAAACTATTTAAACTTGTTTGGATCATTTATTTTTGTTGTTTACTTTTTATGTTTTTTTTTTGTTTTTTTTTTTTTTTTAAAATTATCAAAATATTTAATTAAAAATCTATTTATATATTATTTCCAAAAATGATTTATTATATATAATTATTTGTTTAATTATATTATTTTTTATAGGTATTTCTGTTCACTTTAAATCATTTTTTGATAACTAAGTGAAACCAATGTGAAAAAATGTTTTGGATTTAAAGTATGTGATAGGAGAAAATAATAATTTAATGTAATTGGTGAAAATAATATTCTAATAAATATACTTAGGTTATTTAATTTAGATTTTGAATAAGAATCAAAATTAAATTATTATACAATTAAGCTTGAATTTGTTTATTATACTTCAAATATTTTCCTATTCATGAAATGATTGTTTTAAATTATGAAAACAAATATTTGGTATTTCTTCAACCAAAACTAATTAAGTTAATTCGAATGAATTTTCAAATTACTTACTGATATTGGTGTTCTAAGAGTCTAGAATAGTTTAATCATATTGAAAAAGATTAAATGACTTTATCTAGTAATCCCTATTAGTAGTTAGATGATGAAATCATTTTTGTTAAACAATTATTCCATCCATACTCCTACAAAATATTTAAAGATTTTTTCAAACAAAAATCAAAAACAGAAAATATTTGTTCTTAATTTATTAAATATTCAAATAACTGTTTTTTTTAATTAATACATAAATCATAAATATTAAGAAAAAAAATTGTAAAAATGACTATGCTGCTGTACTTTTTACTTCCATGCACTTAATTTATGTAGCAGAATAAAAATATTATAGAAGCACTTCTGTTCCATGTCAACTTAAGGAAAATTATTTCTATATAAAATGTTTATATGTTTGATAGCGATGAAATCTAAGTATTTAACACAGACTCTGAAATAATTATTTTATTAAAACTATTGGATTCTTTGAGCTTACAATGGAAGTTCACTTTAATTCTCAAATTTAAAAAAAATATAGATTTAATCTTGAATTATTTTAGTATGACGAGGTGTTGTGTATATTTATTAAATATTAATAAACAACAATATGGTTTATCTATTTAATTCGTATTATTTTAGAAAAAGGCAGGAATAAAATTTAAAAAAAAATATGCTACATAAATTTATTTGTGTATGGAAAGTAGATATATTGACATAAATATTAGTTTTGTATTGTTTATTTTCAAAATTTTCATTGTGATTGTTTTTGTTTGTTTGTTTGTATTTTCAAATTAGATTATTTTCTAACTCCATATGTTCAGTACAATTCGTGGTTAAAATATGAAACAAATATTTTAGACATTATTTTCTTTTTAACAAATTATTGTAAATTCAGATAATTGCTAATTTTTAATTAATGTTTTTTGTTTTTTTGTTTTTTAGTGTTAAATGTTGAGATAATAAGCAAAACAAATTATTTAATGTATTTAGGTATTGGACAAGTATTAATTGAGAATTTTAGGTGTTTTTATTAATATATATATACATATATATTACTCATGAAGCAAAACTTAAATAAATTAACTATGATTAAAAGTATTTTCAATCAACTAAAACACAAAAGGAAAAATTAGATGGATTAATACAATGAAAAGTTGATTAAAAGAATCACAATATGGAATGGACCCCTAAATGCTCAACTTGGGCCTCGGTTCATTCAAGCTCATCAGTCTACACAGGGTTGTTCAGAAATATTGGAAACAGCTATTGACCAACATTCATTAGATAAAAGGGATTGGCGTTTAGCTTTCTGGCCCGACGGTTTTTCTGTTCTGCAAGGAGGACACAAAATTCTATCCATTTGTCCTTGAGGTGCTGAGTATTAATTCAAACCCTCCTTTTCTGATCTTCGATTAAAATTAGATCTGTTTGGGCTAATTTTACTGGGTTGGGTTTGGCAGAGTTTATTTTGTATTGTTTGTGTGTATATATA
>JAUZSX010277511.1:0-14886 GCA_034780655.1 Idiosepius hallami
ATAGATAGGTAGAGAGTTTAGAGAGAGTTTGGTAGGGGAAGAGAGAAATAGTAGAAGAGGAAAGATTTTGGAGGAGTGAGGAAGTTAATAAACAATGTCTTTTAACATGATAGTAGTGACCTGAAGTCTCCTAAGTATATTCCTACACATTAATATATTACATACGTCCAGCCAGCGAGCAATGATGCTTTTATTCTTGTCATAGCCCTAATAATAGCTAAGGTTCTGACACGAAAATTCTTTAATAAAAGTATGATTTTATAGCCCTAACTTCCTGAATTTAAATGAGTTTACATCTTGAAAAACGATTAATATAAAAAAAAAGAAAAATATTAGTTTTAACCCTATCGACCCTAAGGGACCGATATATCGGCCTTAGTAACAAAAGGCAAAAATAGACACACTACTGACATTTCGACCCTAATATATACATTTTTTGATAGAACGGCCCTGAGTGACTACTTGGTAATATTACTAAGGCAAAGTAGTCCAAGGTAGAGATTGAAATATCGTTGTGTGTGTGTCTTCTTTTGCCTTAAGTCATTAAGGCCGATATATCGGTTCTTTAGGGTTTAAAGGGTTAAAAAAGAATTTTAGAAAAATATAACGGATAATTTTTCCATTTTTTTCACTATTTAAAAATGTTTTTAATTTTTGTTGTTTTATTGTTACTATATAATTAGTAATTTTGAACTTGTATATATTTTTTTATATATATTTTCTAAAATTTAAGCGTTTAAAGCAGAAACCTTAAACTTTTGGTGTTTACGATAGTAGTGGTTGTGGTGTGGTGTGGTTGGTGTTGGTGGTTGGTGTTACTGTTACACAAACACACGTGATTTTTATTGCTTTTCATGGAGAGATAACTCTCGATGTTTAAAATTTGCAATTGATTTAAAATAATACAGGAAGTCTAGAAAAATGGTATCTTCACTTCCTGTTTAATTGTCACCTGAATGGTTTTTATTATTCCACTCCTCATTTTTTTATCCTCAAACGGATTTGAATTTGATTAATTATTTGGACATTCCAATTTTTTTTTTGTTTTTTTAAAGATTCAACAATATTCACATCAACATGTCAGGATTGTTTTCCAAAAAGCTCACCGTCCAACGTGAGATTATTTACTTTTGTTTACCTTTTTGATTTGATTAATTTTTACTTTATTTTATTTGTATTATTATTGTTGTTCAAGTTTTTTTTTTTATTATTATTTAAAGTAAATAAAATTAATATTATAAACTAGGCTTATAGAATGGTGAAAAATGGTTGCTAATTTTCTTTGTAATTTAAGTTTGTTATTTAAAAAAGAGTTAGTTTAAAATTGAAGAATGACTGGATGTTTATTTAGACAGAATTCGATTACTACGACGTACGACGATGTTTCAAAATTCAAAAATATGTCTTTTGGAGCATAATATTCGGTATTTTTTTCTTTCTTTTTTTTATTTCGCTATAATTTTTAACTTATTTTTTATTTCGCTATGATTTTTAACTTAATTTTTTTATTTCGCTATAATTTTTAACTTATTTTTTATTTCGCTATGATTTTTAACTTATTTTTTTTTTTATTTCGCTACGATTTTTAACTTATTTTTTATTTCGCTAAAATTTTTAACTTATTTTTGATTTTAAATTTTGAAATTAACATTCTTTTTTTTAAAGAACAACTGCGACAAAATGAAAGAGTTTTAAAAAAGACCCAAAGAGATTTAACAAGAGACCGAAATGCCTTAGAGCGTCAAGAAAAACAATTGGTAAGTAAAATTAAAAACTACTTTATTTATATATTCATTTAGTTCTATTTCTTTATTTAGTTTTCTTAAAAATAAAGTACTGAAATAAAGAAAAGATTAATTAAAAAATCATCAACTTAAAATTCCTTTTTATTAAGGTGTGTTTTCGTTTGTTTTTAATATGTCGTCATCATGCGTCATTTCGCCCGACCGAAGTGAAGTAAGTGAAAAGTGCACTCATCGTTTGGGTTTTCCCTTTCTTTTAGTCATCATTGTAACATTTTCGGTAAGAAATGTTGTGCAATAAACTAAACTGGCAGTGGTTGTTGTGCTGCTCTGCTGCTGCTTGTGCAAATTAAATCCATGTTGAATTGAAATATTCATTAAATTGTTTCTATCACTATTTCCTAATAATTTCCTTTTTCTTTTAAATCATTGTTTAAACGTTTTTGTTTTTAAATTTCAAACGTGGCTACACACACACCACCACCACACCACCACCATCATCATCAATATCGCAAATTAGATTTAATATTTTCCTTTTAAAATTTTGTTAACCCGCAAATTTTTAATTTTAATTTTTGTCTATTAGAATTATTATACTTTTAAGTTTGTTTAATTTAGGAGGACGAGTCTTTTTTAACCACACGATCACGTCACATCAAAACGAAATGACTCATGCATGCAGTGAGTGGCATGCACGCACGAGTTCAGCCAAGCCATAAACAAACTCACTTTGGAGTCTCTTATTATGGAAGATCTGGGTTGCCAGATCAGAAGAAGCACAAAAGGTCAAATGGCAAGAAGCACAAATAGATCTAAACAATAACAATAATAATGAAAAAAAGAAATGCGAATTACAATTTTTTATCTACCAAAAATGGAAAAATAAGATAAATATAACATGAAAATAACCAGGTTGAAAAGTTGACAGTAATAATGGAAAGTTCAATACTTTAATTTAAAAAAGGCAAAATTTAAACCTTAATCTTAAAAAAAAATCCCATAACTAAATTTTGACTCCAAATATCTGTCAAAAAAAAAAAGTCCAGATAATTTGAATTTGTTCTCTAAAAAGCCAATCTGGCAACTCTGGTAAAAATGAAAAGAAGAAAAATAAAAATAAAAGATTGTGTTGTTGTGCAATAAATTATTGAGTTTTGTAGATTAACAAATTAAAGGAAAGCAGTTTATTGCATAGTTTGATTTTGCTTTAAAAACTAAGTTCATTAACTGAAGATTTTAAAAAAATGGTAAATATAAAAAATGATCGGATCTTTTCTAGAAGACGCCCGCCTGCCACTAATGTAAAAATCGGAATTCTAAAAAAAAAAAAAAAAAAGCCCCTCGCCAGGGGGGAAGTAACTCTCATAACACTCACTAACTTTGAGTGAGTCATTGAGTCACCCCAAAAATGAACCTACTCTCGTCTCAGGTGGCTAAGGGTTAGGGGTTAGGATTAGGGTTAGGGTTAATAAAACACACTTTTACATCCGTTCAGTTTGACAGATAAAGGGGACTTAATTGGGTGGCAGGCGTATTTTTTTGTCTTCTAGAAAAGATCCAAAAGATCTATTTTAAATTTGATAAGTTTCTTTTTTTACTATACCAATTAAATGTGTTGTTTTGTTTAACTTTTCTAAAATTATTACAACATTCTGTTGAATTTCTGGCTTACATTTTTTTTTGTCTAATTTGGAATAGTCAACTTTTGAGGATTGTTTGCAAACAAAATAATTTGTTTAAAATAAAAAAATCTGAATATTAAATAAGTACTAACCCTGAATTCTCTGAGAAAATACAAACAATGGATAAATCAGGATATTCAACAAAAATATTTTGACAAATAATGCCTTGACCCCCCCCCACACACACATAAACAAAAAATAAATAAATGATATTTTTTTTTTTATTACGTTATATCGTATTGCCATGGCTTCACCCAGGCAGACTCGGTTCGATTCATTTGTTATTCAAATACATTTTTTATATCATTAATGTTGAAAAGGTTTATGTTTCAGATCTTCTGATAAATTTTTAATTCTTTTAGGAATTTAAAGATATTTTCTGTATCATTTTATTCAAATATAGTTTTTAGATTATTATCATTGAAAAAGGTTATGTTTCAGATCTTCTGATAAATTTGTAGTTCTTTTAGGAATTTAAACGTATTTTCTGTATCATAGTATTCAAATAGATTTTTTTCTTATTAGCGTCGAAGAGCTTTTTTTCTTTATACTTTTTTTAATATTATGGAACTTTTTTTCCAACAGGAAGAAGACATAAAGAAAGCTGCAAAACAAAATAATAAACATGTAAGTTCAATTTGAATTCAATTTATCATCATTTCTTTTCATCAAAGAAAGTTATAATATCCTTAAACATTTATAAAATAAAAAAAAAATCCAACTTTCTAGTTTAAAGAAATTCAAGCAAACTAATTAAATGAATTAATTTTTGCCTTTATGTTGTGGGGACTTACACCCTGATACCCATAAAGATGGACTCACCCATCAGGGATATAACAAGCAAGCCTGTAACGCTCACAGCTATCTTGGGTTGTGCCAACTAACCCTCAACTTTGATATAAATACTCTTCTTTTACTCACTTTGTAGTCACGTTCCTTCTTTCTCCTAACTTCAGGCCACAATAATTTAAGATGATGATAGCAGCATCTTGGCAGATGATTGCCACCTCAGATTGAGGCATCTGTACTTCATTGGAGTTAAGTGATTTAATCTTGTACAACACATACATTACTCTCTAGACCCAGGGTTCCCAACCAGGGGTGCTCAAGGCAGCATTTCAGAGAGTGCTTTTCAATTTATTTTTGTCTTTTATTAAGAATACTGCCAATAAATCATTACATGTAGTGTAAGGTGTGCTCACCCCCCTGAGAGGTGCAGGGCAGAATTTCAGGGGATGCAAGGTTGCTTTTTCAATTTTTTTTGTCTTTTAGTTAGAATACTACCATAAATCATTACATGTAGTGTCATCATCATCGCAGTCAGTCAGACTTTTGACTATGACTAGATGGGGTTTCACTATTCCATCATAGTGCCCAACTTGCTCGTGCAGGTTATTATTATTGCAGTAACTGTTGCGCTGCAAATAGACACCTTGTGAACCTCCAATGCCCACATCCAGTGTAGTGTAAGGGGTGCAAGAACCTGTTGAAATATTTTAGGGTTGTCATCAAAAGGTTGGGAACCACTGCTCTAGACTAAAACAACTTTGATCCAGTGACAAGCAGAAGTGAGATGATTGGTAGTCATTTTAGCTGCAAGTTTGTTTTTTTTATCAAAGTTTTTCTTCTCTTAATTTGGCTTTGCTATGGCTGAGGAGCCTTATCCACCCAATTTACAATAGTTGATTGTTGACTTTAAAAAGGGGTTCATCTACAACAATGTACTTATCTATTAATCTCTCTTCTAGGCTGCCACTGTTCTTGCAAAGCAACTTGTAGCGTTGCGGAAACAAAAAAACAAGAACTTTATGGTTGGGTCAACGGTTCAAGCTATTGGAAGTCAACAAAAAGTGAGTATTTAGATATGTATTTTAAAAACAAAACCAATGAAAAGAAATATTAACAGCAATTATAATTTTTAATATTTTTATTTTGGAGATGAGGCTTCTTAATTTAGGAATTACGCTTATTATTCATACTTTTTGTTGAAGACAGCCTGAGGTGGACTAGGCCAGAACATTGTGTAGAAAAACATCAAAAACTACCAAGATGAGAACAAAAAGTCTGAATAATAAAGTTAATTCCTAAAAAATTTTTTAAAGTTTATAATTACTAGGGCTGTGACAATATGATTTCATTAAAGTATATTCTTGTCACAGCTCCACTCATTACTTGACTCTTTTGTTTTTTTACCATTTTTTAAAAATACACTACAATTGAATGATAATCTGACTTAGTGGTGGCTGAGTTGCACTGATGATTTTTAAAAGAATGAAATAAATCTATCTGCAAATTTCCAAATTATTGATGTTAGTTTCATATTCTATTAAATATGGTTTAATTGTATTTTTTTCTCATTTATATATGAATTTTTGCTTTGATTCAGTTAATTTGAAAATGCAATGAAATTATTTCTCTATATTAACAGATGATGCACTCAAATGTGAAGATGGCTGATGCTATGGGAACAACTACAAAAGTAGAAAATGCTTTTTATTTCTCTATTTTCTTAAAAAATCTTTTTGCAGAAATTTTTTAGATACATTTTAAAATTCTTGGAAAACTTAATTCCTACAATAATCAACTAAATTGTAAGCAATATGAAAAAAACTTTTGCTAATTTATTGTTTATGGAATGATTAATTTATAGAATATAGTCATATGACTTCATTGAATATTAGAAAATATAAAAAAATAAATCAGTTTTGATTAAATTTGATTTTATTTTTATTAAAGCAGAAAAATATTGTTTATTGCTTTAAATTCACTACAATTGAATAAAAGTCTGACTCAATTTTTAAAATATTCATTTAGTGAGTTAATTAAAAAACATTGGATCGAACGAGTTGATATGTTGGTTAAATAAATCAAAAACATTATTTCTTTATTGTTATTAAACTTAACAAAGGATTGTTTATTAAACTTAGATTTGGTATGATTTTTTTTAACTTTCTCAAATGAATGTAAGTATTAATAAATGTAAAGGTTATAAGGTGGTATGATGCATTGTTTATAATGTTTGGTAATATTTTGGAATTAAAATTCCATTTTCAAACCAGTGGTTCTCATGCTGTCTAATGGTTCTTGTATTCTTATGCTGTCTAGTGTCCGACTAAATTCCGGTCAACTCTGGGTCAAATTCAATTGGACACTAGACAGCATGAGAATACAAGAACAGACAAGCATGGAGAGAGCCACTGGTTTAAAAATAGAATTTTGATTACGAAATATTAACAAACATTGTAAACAATGCATATGCTGCCTTTAAAACTTATACCTTTACATTAATAACCTTATAATTCTTCAGAAGAACTCTAACCTATATATATATATAATATTTGTATTTGTTATAGACTATGACACAAATGAATAAAGTAATGGATCCAAAGAAAACCATGAAAATGATGCAAGACTTTCAACGAGAATCAACAAAAATGGAAATGTCTGAAGAAATGAGTAAGTCTTCCATTTATTCAAATGTTTTTTTTCTCAAAAAAAATTTGAAAAAAATTTAATTTAAAAATTTGTCAATTACTAAAGATCTATATAGTTTTGTTCATTAATGAGAAAATAGCATTTTTTTTTATCCCGATATCATTCGAAATGATTGATCTATTCGACTTTAATTATCAAATTATAATTTGAAAAAAATCTTAACAGCAGATTGATTTTTTTTTTAATACTGTAAATAAACATTCGTACGATGAAGTCACGTTAGAGACACCGGACTGTTTCCATAACTAAAATGGTCTTAAGATATTTCATTCTATTTTTATGAAAGTAAATAATTTCTGTTATTTTAGTGAATGTTTTTCTTATTCATTCTAGTAAGTGATACACTTGATGACCTTCTTACTGAATCTGGAGATGAAGAAGAACAGGACGCCATTGTTAGCCAGGTTTTGGATGAAATTGGAATAGAGATTTCGGGAAAAGTAAGAAATTTCTGGATTTTTCATATTTATTTTTCTCATAATTTTAAATTCATCTCAAACATTAGACTGTAACTTTTGAAACTTTTTTTTTTAATAGAAATTTGTTTTGAATTTTAGAAATGTTTTTAAACTAATTTATTTACTTGTTTTCCATGAAAATAAATACAATTAGGCTTTTTTTTTAGTCTATTATTACTGTTTATGATTTTAGTTATATATAAGATTCATTAAAACTTATGCTCTGAAGTAAATTTGTATTTAAAAATGTATCTAAAACAATATCATAAAATGTACTATAATTTCCTTTCTTAACTTCTTGATAGGCAAAGAAAAATATTAAATTATTTATAGAAATAATGAAGTGTGAAATTTATGATGAAAATCATGTGAAAATAAATGTTTAACATTTGACAAATGATTTATGATCTAAATAAAAATCAATATATGGAATTACAGTAACACCTTGAGATATCAATTTAATTCATTTCATGACTGCTATCGTATCTCATTCATTTATTTTCATATGTATTAAAAGAAACTTAATCTTTCCAAGGATAAAAAAATTTCCAAAGTTTCTAAAATTATGATATTTACTTGGTGAGCACCAACCCAAGTTTGGCTCATGGCCATTTTTACGTGCTCTTACCCGGGCTTTTTATTTCGGTGTTACCCTTCAGCTAGATGAACTGCTCTCCCGAGCTAACGAGCCCCATCTGCCCGAGGCTGATAAAGTGAAACTAATGGTTTTGTCTGGGATTTGAACTCTCGTAACACGATCTCACAGCCCGAGCTTTTACCAATGCTCCACCGTCGCTGCCTAAAAAGTTCCTAAAATTATAAAAATACTCTGATTTTTTTTTAACTCATTCAAATATGAAAATTGAAAAAAGAACCTTCTGTTGTATAATGGATGATATTTTCACTGTATTAAAATTATTTTATGTACAATAGAATCTTTTCTACGTGATTTTCATCATTAAATTTTACACTTCATTATTTCTATAAATAATTTAATATTTTTCTTTGCCTATCAAGTAGTTAAGAAAGGAAATTATTGTACATTTTATGATATTGTTTTAGATACATTTTTAAATACAAATTTACTTCAGAGCATAATTTTTAATGAATTGAAAATTAAGTTAATTTTTCTCTATGAAACTTACTTAGAAATCAATCATTTTAATATATAATATATATATACATACATACATACATACATACATTTTCAATCAAAATAAATTTTTTGAATGCCTTTATTGTTGATATATCTTTGATGTTTGCTTTTTTTTTGAAACCAAAATGCAATTTTTACACAATCAGTTGGTAAGATTGCAGTTTGAAGGACAAAAGAGCCTTGACTCCTATTTTACATAAAGCGAACATTTTCCCTAATCACCATTATGTTACTATGGACATAATCGATAAAAATTGTCTTTAAAAATTGAAAAAGAAGTTCTGCTTATTTAAAACTGAAATTTTTATTACTTTCTTCTTTTTAAATTTTTTTGAAAAAGAAGTTCTGAAAATCGTTTTGGTTTAAAGTTTTTAAAAAAATTCTTTGAAATACTCAACAAAGAAGCAAACGGCCATGCATGTTGTTTGAAATTTAAAAAAAAATGTTTTATTATTTGTTTGTAAAAAGAAGTTATGCTTATTTAAAACTGTTAACTTCTAAATACCGTCGACCGATATTTTAAAAGTTATATAACAGTGATTAGGGAAAATGTTTCATTTATGTGAAATCGGAGTCAAAGCTATTTTAGATAGCTTCAAACTTCAATCTTGTCCCACAGTTTAGGGTTTTCAATTATAAACTTCATGGTCCAAATGTCTTTGCATAAAGAAGACAAAATCTCAACAAAACATTAAGCATTCACTTCTTTTCCTTCTGAATTGCAACCAAACTATTTCTAAAGAAATACATTTAGCATTATAACTATATTTTAAAATAGTTGTCATGTGAAATTGTTTTAGAATGCAAACGCTACCAATGAAACTCAGAGAATGTCAAATTTAATTTTAACTATGTTGAAATGTACAAGATGAATATATCTACTTGGTTGAGCACTAACACAAGGCTAGTTTTAAATGCTCATTATATTCCTGAACTTTTGTAACCAGTGATGCCCTTCACCTAGATCAACTCTCTAGTTGATGGATCTCATCCAACAGAGTTTTTGCAATCAGTGTTATCCTTACACCTAGATGAGATACTCTCCTGCCTTTATAAGCCTCATTTGCCACAGACAGCTGAAAGTGAATGTGATAGTTTTAACTCGGATTT
This sequence comes from Idiosepius hallami, assembly GCA_034780655.1. NCBI lineage: Eukaryota > Metazoa > Mollusca > Cephalopoda > Idiosepiidae > Idiosepius > Idiosepius hallami. The sequence continues at coordinate 9,644 of JAUZSX010277511.1, forward strand.
GAACCCTTACAGTGCGTTTCCAGAGTCCAAGCTTTTACCACTGCCCAATCTTTGCCAAAGAGCTGATTAAAAGGAAAGATTATCAAAATCTCAATCGTAACCCTTTAGACCCTAAAGGGCCGATATATTGGCCTGATATTTCGGCCTTGATATGGTCCTTTAATAGAACAGCCCTAAGTGACTAGTTGGTAATTTTGCTCAGTCAGGGTTCTAAGGATAATAAATTTTCAAAAGAAGAATAATTTCATTTAATATCAATATCTGTTTGATTTCTTCATTTTTAAAAATTGTTTTTGATGCAAGTATAAGAAATAATATTTGGTCTAATATTCATTACATGTTATGAATTAACAAACATATTTCTGGTAATATAGGACACTGAATATTAAAAAAAAAAAAATTTGATAATTAATCAGTAAGATAATATTTTTAAAAAATAACCCAAATTTATTAAATTCAAGATTCACAGATCGATTTTGAACAGTCGTATTCGATAATTTCTTTTCTATATTTTTTAATTTTGTGTTTATACTTTTTTTGTTTGTTAAGTAAATAGTTTAATTTTTTTTCTAAGTCCCTTTCTAGATTTCTTTTTTTGGACAATTCATTTTGTATACAAGCATATTTAGCTTTTAACGTCTTTAGGTATTGATAGAGATGCATTTTAACAGAGTCCGATGGAATTGTTGGTTCATCAGATTCAGGAACTCTATCCAACGGATGCTCAATTTCATTTTCTTTACTACCACTTGGATTATTTGTTGTATTTCTTCCATCGTTAGTATCTAAAACCACGGATTCATTTTTATTATTCTCGACCTCAATGAGATCATGATGTGTTTCCTTATTGTGTGAGAATTCTATTAAAATGTTTGATAAAGTTTCTGAGTGAAAAATCGTTTGGAAAAATTTTCTCTTTTCTTTTTTGCAAAAGTTTTGTTCAACCGTTTCAGCTCTTTTTAAAACGTACAGAAATATTTCTGTAATGCAATCATCAGATAAATGCGAATCCGTAAGGAGGATTTTTAAGCGGGAATATTTTGAGATGAGAATTTTCAGCATGAGTGGAACGAATCGTTTTTGGGCTTCTTTAAGCTTTCGTACGCTTTCGAGCTTGGAAGTGGAATAAATTGAACCAATTGTTGGATAACCGGACCAGATGTTCGCTAAACAATATCTTTTGGCCTGAAAAAAAGAGGAGAAGAAATTTTAAGTTCTATTAAATATATTTTTGATAACAAATTTTCAAAATGTAACAACCTACATCTATATACTTTTGAGTTTTGTATATTTTGGCAGAATTTCGTTATTCATGCATTTTTCATTGAAGATGATCTTTAATTCTTCTTTTCATGAAAAAAGAAAAAACCCAAAGATAGATCATGAATAGAAGAATTAAGATCCTCTTCAATGAAACATGCATCTATATACGTATAAAAATCAGATTGTCATGTTTGTATGAGATCCTGTATAGGATAGGGCACAGTCTTTGAAAGATGAACGATAGGAAACAGTAATGAATAAGAAAAATGGTCAATACAGTCGGAGAGCTGTTTTTATAAGATTTAAAAGTTTTTCTCTACCCAGGTTTTACCATTTGGATTCCTATTTTTCTATCATATATATATATATATATATATATATATGTATATATATATACTAGCTGTACTCTGCCATGCGTTGCTGTGGCTCAATTCGTTTAAATTATTAGCCACCCCTTCCATAAACCAAAAACCTTTAAATAATAATTTAATGCGTCTTTAACGCATAACAAAAGTAGATTTTTTTTCCTCATCCGAATCTGCTTGGCAAAAGCCGGTAGAAAACTTCTAAAAAAATTTAATATATTATGCATATTGATTATTTTTTTATTTTGATAATACAGGAACACTCGCTGGTTCTAATGAGTAGATTTAACAAAATTTCAATAAAATTGATAACATAGATTTTATGTATCTTTTCTCTTAACAAACCAACAGTTACATTTTTATTTTGATAATACAGAAACACTCCCTGGTTCTAATGAGTAGCTTTAGCAAAATTTCAATAAAATTGATAACATAGATTTTATGTATCTTTTCTCTTAACAAACCAACAGTTACATTTTTATATATATATATATATATCACCAGTGAGTGTTTGCAGAGTGGAAAGACTCTGTTACTGGTGGGTGTGCAAAGTGGATGCAGAAGGGTAAAAGCCCAAGGAGATGTTGCGCCATACAGTCTCAGACTGAAATGGTGCAGAACCTGCTGGAATCAGGAGAGTTGTCACTGTGACTCCAGTAAAAAAAAGCACTGATTGATGGATTGAGTGATTTGTGCGAGATCAATTTATTTATTTAGTTGTCTTGCTCGGAGCCTACTTGCATAGAACCTACTCAAGCAGTGGCGTGCTTAGCCACTTAGTGGGCCCTTTACCCTAAAAAGGCAAGTTGCACTCTCGCAACATACTGGAGTCTTCGACTATATATACATACATATACAAATATATAGACATAGAAAGAGAGATAAGCAGAAAGAGAGATGCATTTATAGATGTCTATTTTAAGTGTGATAATGATTTTCCAATTAATCCTAACAATCATTTTGGTAATTTTTTGCATTACAAAAGATCTGTGAAGCCAAGGAGCCTTGCGCTCCCCCCCCCCGCAATCGCGGGGTTCGCAGGGGCCTTAAACACGGTCCTGTACTCAAGGATTAGGTTTTGTAACTGTTTTCGTATTCGCCTTGCAGTGTGGTTAGGCCTACACAGGGTAGGCCAGCTGGTGCTCTTGGCACACTGGTGCAGTGATACCTGATATTCCTAAGAGGTCACCCATCTTAGTACTGAACATGTTTTACGTTGCTTAACTTTGGTCGGCAACCAGTGTTTCTAATGTGACTTGACCGTACAGTGTCTGATATTTCCAAGTGGTCACCCATCTTAGTACTGAACAGGCTTTACATTGCTTAACTTTGGTGATCTAGCTGGAAATGGTCTAGCGGAAAATATCTCCAACATTATTTGACCGTTTAGTGTGAAATCCCATAATAATAATAATAATGATAAATACAATTGATCAAGTTTCATATAAAAAAAATTCAAATCAATAAAAGTAATTTGTTTACTAACATCTTCTATTTCTTTTTTTTGAGAATGTTTTCTTTTTAAATTGTCTTTAGATGTCTTTGTAGCAAGTTGACTGACTACTTCTTTTTGACCTGGAACACTAACACTATTCTCATTAGAATATGGGTCTTTGTTAACAGGAATACTGTTCTCATCAGAATGTGGGTCTTTGGTAACATTAACAGTGCTCTCATCAGAATGTGGGTTTTTGTTAACAGGAATACTGTTCTCATCAGAATGTGGGTCTTTGTTAACAGGAATACTGTTCTCATCAGAATGTGGGTCTTTGGTAACACTAACAGTGTTCTCATTATCAGAATTAAAAGGAAAGATTTCAAAAAAGTTTTTTTCCTTATTCAAACCTTTCTCTTTTGACCTGAAGAGTTGAAAAATCCGAATCAAATGCTTTTGAAGATGTTTAATACTTATAGATTTCTCAGTGACGAATCTTTTAAAATCAGGATACATTTCGAAAAGAGTTTCCAGTAATTTTGCACTGTATGGCCTTCTCTTACTCCGGAGTTTCTGAAACGTTTTATTCCGATAAATAGAATAAATGTCTCCATAAGTCGGAAATTCTTGCACAGTCTCCATGTGAACTTGAAAAAAACGCCTGAAATTTGAACAGAAATATTTCAAAAATTAATAAATACAAATAAACTCACAAAGAAAACCTTTATTTTTTACAACCGACCATCAAATTGTTTTCAGTAGTTAGCATGGCTTGAATCAGACCCTGGACCCACTCTCCAAAACAGACTTTTACAGTTTTTTTAATTATTTTTAGGCCATTTATATCTGTGTACACGTTTGCAGCCCATTTTGACAACTTATTTGCACATGTGACAAAATTTCATAGCAGACGATTTTTTTCCCCCTAATTTATAAGTTATTGAATTTTTATTTTATTTTTTTCAAAATTAAATCCTTGAGATGAGATGAACAATTTTATATAAGTATTTTTTGAACTGTTATAAAAAAAAAATTAAATTTTTTGTTTGTGTTTAAGTAACAGGAATATAAAATTTTTTAATGAATTTTTCAATAAAATTTATTTTTTAATTTTAGGTAGAAGCAAGCAAACTGGTTATTATTAACAGAAAACAGTCCTTCTTTTGCCAGCAGAAACTAAAATTTATCTTAAATAACAAATATTGTTTAAATAATTTCAGAAATGATGATATTATTTGTCGATCACATTTTGGGTTATTTAAAAAAGATGGATCAGAAATTTGACTTTCGTTCCGTTTTCAATTTTTTTTTGTTTATGTACATAACGAACAAAGAAAGAATAACTTAAAATCAACCAGCCTAGTTTTCGTTCCTTTTTTATGTTTAGGATTCAGGTTTAGGTTGGTAATGGTTGCAGATAATTTTTTAATTTTTGTTTGTGTGTACACAGGAGAAATGAAGGGGAGCCCTGGAGCGAAGTTAGGTTAAAGTTTTCTATTCTATTTTTTCGAACAACTTAAGAGTGGGACCATTGTCAACAATTTTTTTTCCATTATTTGTAATCTCAAAGTTATTTTAATTATAAAAAAAAAATACATGTTCCCTCAAAACGCTGAAATTTATTAAGTCGAATGACTGAAATACCAGATTATTTTAAAAATTGAAACTAATTAAAACTAATTGAAATGTTAAATATTCCACAATTCCATCTTCTTTGATAAAAAAAAAATTCGATAATATTTTAATAATTAAGTACATGTGTCGCACGCACGCCTCACGAAAGCGAGAGCAGGAACAACGGGTGCGACATACCCCCAAGACTCACAGTCATTACGAGTGCTAAATTCACAAACTGATGATGTTAAACTGTTTGAACATATCAGGCAGAGCTGCTAAGACAAATGGACTAAACAGAGAAACGAATGCTAAGAATGTATGAGAAATGCATATACAGTCGATGTATGAGATGCAGATGCATACAGTCGCGTCCAAAACTAAGGGACAACATTTTAAAACCTAATAATTTTAGAAATAACAACCGTAAAAAGCTGAAATTTGGACAACTGGTAGTCATTACCATCCATAGTAACATACAAAAATTTGAAGCATTTGCAAAGAATAGAAAAAGAATTATAACAATTATTTATTTAGTTTCAAATTTGGAACGTCCAAAAGTAAGG
>JAUZSX010277621.1:0-14884 GCA_034780655.1 Idiosepius hallami
TGCATGTGCCAAACTATTATATATATATATATATATATATATATATATATATATACACAAAGAAACTCAAACAGTTTGACTATTTGATAGTTGGTAATTTAATTGTAATTTCTTTAGTTACTGTTGGTATTTTCTGCCGTAGGCCCAAATATCCATATTTCTCTGTATTTTTCATTCTGTTGCCTACATTTAAAGTTGAAGCAAAAGAATAAGCAAACAAATTCCTATACTCCCAAGCACATCATCTTATTTTCCCCATGCGCATATTGTGCACATTTGTGAGAATTTAAAAGCAACACAATCCCTGATTTAAAAAAATCATTGATGGCAGTCAATATTTTCACAAAAAAAAGCTGAATTGAAATTGGTCAGATTTTGTAACAAAGTTAGCCAATTCGTGGATTAAGATTGAAATAACAAATTAATATAACCAAATTTCGCTTGAGAAAAGTTACGGCAGATTATTATTTCATACACAGATTTTTAAGAAAATGACGCCCGATAGGCCATTAAAAGTGATTTTTGTGTGTGTGTGTGATGAGAAAGCTTATTTTATTTATAAAAAAATTGTCATTAGTGAGAATATATCTCTCCAGAAATTACTTTGATTTATTTGTATATAGTTTAATCTATTTGTATATCTATCTTGGTATTTGCTTTCATCTAAGCTCTTTTTGTTAGTTTCAACTAGCCTAATTGGCTATCACTATCAGTTTATCATTATTCGACTTAATCATCAAGCTGTTTTTATGTCATTCTCGAAATAAGTTTTCAGTCTGTTTAAAGGTTTGTTACTTTTATAAACAAAGTAAGACAGAAGACGTTTTAAGCCCAAATGTTTCAGGTTCAAATTAACGTCATGAGCCACGAAATTCGTTTTTTTTTTTGTTTTGTTTTGTTTTAATTTACAAAATGTCTTAAAGTCGAAAGGTTTCAAATTTTAGTAATAGAATTCAATCATTCATTAAATCATTTTATGTCTTTTGCTTTAAAATTTGAATTTGCCTAAATTTGAAGGACGCCTTCAATTTTATCCCTGAAACATTTTCTAACGCTGTAATGAAAAATATATTGCCATAAAATGTAATTATTTTCAATAAATTTAACATAGAAATATTAAAAATAAATTACGGGGAGTTTTTAAAGTTATGACCTCATTACAAAAATTTGTAATAAGTTTCTATTGGTTGTGTTTCGGTAAAAAAAAGGAAAAAAAAGTAATATCCTGCTCTTGTTTTTATTTAAGTTAATCAAATTTATCCAATTAATTTTTTTTTTGTTTTATTTTTACATCTGTTTTTCAATTCTAAACGAAGCCTGATTTCAATTTCCTTCTTTATTTCTGTTTCGAGATGTACGTTGACTTTAAGATAAAAACTATTTAAATTATTTGAAATTTCGTTTTTATGTTTCTTGTTTGATTCTTTTCTTCTTCAGTTAATTTTTTATTGCGTTTTTTGTTGTTTCTTCTTTTTTAACCCCTCCCTCCTTTGTCTTGTTAGTATTATTTTTTTTCATTCAAAGCTTTTTCGTAGAAACTCTTGCGGAAAACCAAAAGGGAAAAGGTTAACCATTATTTTATAATTATTTGAATTCGCCCCTTTTCCTAAATACCACAGTGGTGCTCAATCAGGGTCTACATAGACCTTAGGAGTCCATATAATATTTGTTCATAGGCAAAACACAACAAATTGCGGATGGGAAACAATATTTCTTAACCTAAATAAGGACACAAATCTTAATTATATACCATTTCTTTGATAATTAAAACCTTAAAATTAAAACTTATCGGGAAAATATAAAAGTTGTTCTTATATCAAATGGCTATGAAGAAAAAGAAGAAGAAAAAAGGTGTCCATGAATAATAATAATAAAAAAGATTGAGAATAATCACTGCTTTACACAGTTTCACTGAAATAAATTCCGACGACAAGATTTACTACGGATTTCCAGCAAGTTATAAAAAATGTATTTTAGGCGCTGAAAATCAAATATAAATGACCTTTAAAAAGAACACAAATTATAGAGAATCCGGAATACAGTTGCTGTCTTGTAGAGAAATATGTCTTAATGACAATGGAGGACATTTCCAGCATTTCCTTTAAGATAAGCTATCATACTGTCAATGAATAAAACCTTTTTATTGGTAAAACTATATTGTCTAAATGTTTTATAATAAAATTCACTGTTTTATTTAAATTTCTCTATGCCCATAGTGCACAGTAACTTTTTGGACACCCTGTATAACAAAACTCTTTTTAAAATTGAAGATAACGAAAATAGACTTGAAATGCAATAAATAAAAAGAAAAAAAATAGAACTGAAAAAATACCCTCCCCCCCAAAAAAAAAATGATGATGAACGCGTATTGTTTAATTGATTTGTTTATTTTGCTATTTTTGTTTAAGACGATGAAAGTTTTTCTTAGGAGGAAAACCCTTCCTTTTTTATGTGCACCCATAATAACTTATATTAATCGCACTGTACCACGTTTTATTGTAAATAAGCTTTTTACCAAAACCCTTTTGTTATGAAATTTCCATCAATGGAAATTTTTGAATATTTTAAATATGTTGGGCCTACTGACCGTTTTTTTTTGTTGAAAAAAAAAAGCAAAAAAATATTCCCTATGGAAAACAATGATTCTTTTATATGTAATATTTTTAAAAAAAATGAATAAATGAATAAATATAATAAAATTTGAATGGTCGAATTCCTTGGTTTTGTGACAGGAAAAAAATCAATACTGCAAAAAAAAACTATTTTAAATTCAATAAATGAATAAATAAATAAAATTCTTGTATCATATATAAATCATTGAGATTGGATATTTGGGGGAGAAGAAGCGCGCATAATAATCTTCAATTTGTTAATGCATGAAATAATGTTAATTCATGCACTTATTTATTCAAATGCTAAAAATGATTTTATAGCAATTTTGGGTTCTTCTCTAAGATTAAGTGTTGCCTAGCCTGGGTTCTAAGTCCTCTGGAAATCGACAAAGCTTATAGGAAAAAAATAAAGGTAATTTGTATTTAAACCATTGGGACCTAAAAAGCAAATATATCGGCCTCAGTAACCTAGAGCAAAAGTAAATACGGTCGATATTTTGTCCCTTTGTGCTTCTCTAATAGAATGGATCCGATTGGCTAGTTGGTATTTTGCTTGGGTACATAGGGCTCGTTAACTCGTGAGAGTTTCTCATCTATCTGAATGGCAACACTGATTACAAAACCCCGAGGAAACACCACTGCCTTGTGGGTCTTGCTGCGGCAAAAAGGTTGAGAGATGGGCACTTTGAAGTCCCACTACTGCTTCGCAATAGAAAAAACGGTTACGAAATCAACCCAAGGAGTCGACTCTACGTTCGCCGAACAAGTGAATTAAATAATAAAAAAATGTTTTTATTTTCAGTCTTGATTCATTTGATAACGTAGCCATTAAATCTAACATTTTTTAATAGCAGTTTAGAATTAGATCTTTATGGTAGCAGTTTAGAATAAGATCCTTGATCGTAGTTCCACGATGAAAATAAATATTTTGAGGTTTTTGAAAATTTTAAAGGTTAATGGATTATCAACGATCAGCAGGGAGGTGGCAGAAAAACTTATTACTGGGCGGCAAAAATAAAAGCTACGCCACTGATGGTAACGGTTGTGTTTTAAAAAAAATATGGTTCATGTGTAAGATAAATGTGTGAACTGATCAAAAATATTTGTAAAGCTTATTTTAAAATTAAAGTTCCCATTCTTTCGTAAAAATATAAACATTGTTTTCAATGTTAATCCTTTGAACTATGACTAAAAAATCGTTAAATGGCGAAAAATACGATATGTATTTAGCCAAGTTACTAATTAGCCAACCAGAGCCATTCTCTAAGATAAACACAAGGTCCAAAATATCAGCCCAGTCGTCTTTTTCCTAGCTTGCCAAGGCCGATATATCGGCCTTTTAGAGTTTAAAAGATTAATGTTAAACATAATTAATATCAATTTTACCCAACCAATTTTTAATAGTTTTCTTTTAATATTAACTTCGCCGAAAAAGGGTGTTACGTCAGAATTATTGTCTCTTCCAGAGCTTATGAAATAGATATGTTGCCCCCGCCCACCAACCTCATAAAATAATAACAACCCATATGCTAAAATAAAGAACAAGATAAGCAAAATGTTACTCCTCGTAATTATTTACCCACTCAGGCACAGGATCACAATTTGACACAAGGTCATGCGAATCAGCTCTATGCCAAATGGCCAACGCCACAACAGCCACAAATTCTCTTTCAGAGATTCTTCCCTTTACAGGTCGCACAAAATACGCCAGGACTGCATCTACAAGGGTTTTGGAATCATTGTTGTATTTCACCTAGATAAGTTACTCTCAGAAGTTGACGAGTCCCACCGCTCCAGAACAAGCGAATGTAGAGGTGATGGCTCAACTGGGATTTGAATTTCGCTAGTTCAGACTATCAGGTTTTAGTAGGGTGTATTGTGATTCTTACTGTAGCTGTTCATTTGAACCTGACCTCCTATCAATTGGCTATTTATTTTATTAGATATAATGCAATAACATTCAGAATTTTCAAAAGTCCAGGCCAATTTTAAATGCCTGTACAAAACAAATCCAGAAACTTATTGAAGGCATCTCGTATATGGCTGGTATTATTTTTAATTATTGTTTTCTTTGTTATTCCTTTCTTAATTTATTTTTCAACCATCAAGATAATTTTTTTCCTATATCGTAAAATTTTGGTTCGACTTTTGAAGTAAAACTTATTTAAAGAAAAAAGAAAATTACTCCGACTTTCTACGCGGCCATGCAACATGTCAGGCAGACAGGCACTCGCCCTATTATTGTTAGAAAACCTATTTGTTGATCGACTCTTTGGAGTCTCTCCAAAGGCTTCAAGTGGACACCTGGTCCACAGCAACACTTTGGCGTATCCCCCCCCTGCACACTTTTGTATATATATTTATTTTTACGAATTTTCTAATGGCAGCAGTTAATACAATTCCCATCTCTGAAAATCGCAACCGGATGAAGTCAAACGTTTGTAAAAATGACTTGCATTATTCCTTCCTTTGACCATTTTTTATCAGTCCACAAGTAATCTCTCAGAAAGTATTCATTCCAGCTGGCTATGCTGGGTCTAATGACTCAAAATTGGCATTAAGCATGCATAAATATATTGGCTTTTAATTAGTATTGCAAAATTACTTACATGTTAAATGAAGTTTGCAAAAAAAAACATAGAAAGAAAAGGACATTTTTCTTTCAACATTGATATTATCGTAAGGTGGTTCTCTTTATTACATTCTTATTTAACGGCGTATGATATTTGAATAATGAAAGGCACATTTATTTACACTAAAAAATAATATTAGCTATTTTTGAGAATTTCTTTGCTGTTTCATTACGCATGTTTATTTTAAACATTTTTTTAAATCTTGTTTTTACAAAAAAAAAAAGAATTATATTTATTTACATATCTATTATTTGCAATGGATTTTCATTGATTATTTTGGTTGGAATATATACAAAGTGTATCACGGAAAACTTATATATCTTAAGAAAGGAAGACTCTACGATTATTTAAATATACATTTTATAATCTACAAAAAAGCATTTAATAAACAATGCCGTTATGAAATGTTTATGAGTTAAAAATTATATCTAGGAAATGAAGGTCATTTTTAATAACAGAAATCTGAACCTGCTTCTTAAAGTTATATCTTCTACTCTCAGCGAAGATTTTTCACATATTTCTAAAATATTCTAACGTATTACACTCTTCATTTTTCTTAGCGTATGGAGGAGTGTTCATTCATAAATATGTGATTTCGAAAATCCCCACAGAAAAAAATTGCGCATTTTTGCTACTCAATAGTGGCTTCCAATTGTCTGGGAATAATTTTAGCTAGGTTTGTTTTGAAAAATTCGCGATATTTATCGAAAGTCGATAATCGACAAAATCAGTTTCTAGAAAGAAGAGAGTTGCTACGATAAAGCGTAAAATTTCCACGGTGAAAGCATAATTGTGTTGTATGTCAGTCGTGAGAGCATTTGTTTGAAACCACATGGTCTGCAGGATCAATCCCACATAAGGTTTGGAATTTAAACAACATTGCGTGTCACTCACTCATTCATTCATATCTTATCGCACAGTAACGTGCGTGGTATAAAAATTGTTTTCCTCGAAGAGAATAGCAGGGGCACCGCGTGAAGGTTTGTTACTTGACCTGGTGCAGTAGCTGGTATTCTTAAATGGTCACCCATCTAACCACTGACCAGGCTCGACATTGCTTAATTTTGGTGATCTTACAGGGACTGGTGTCTCCAGCACGACTTGACCGTGCGTGTCACTGATAAGATCCAATAACATTGAAACAGCTATCTGGCACCATATTAAAAGTTATGTCATTTTGTGTTGAATCACAAGGTTTTAATTTGCTTTGAATACAAATATATTTTTGGTCATAGCAAACATTTTCTGAATTGCGCAGACAACGCTGAGCTGTCTTGCCAGTAAGCTCCTAAGTGTTAAGATGGCCATCAAGTCCTGTGAGTACAATCACTGTTCGTAAATGAAATCTGTACTCATAATAATAATTTTTAACATAACACCCGTTAGAAGGTGATGCTTACAGCAACATTAGAAATTATTTTTCTTGTTAGGCTGCATGAGACAAAGATCTATGTAACTAACTTTTTCAGTCAATTACCTACATTAAAAATGCCGAAGGAAAAGTATAACAAACGAATGCCAATAGTCCCCTGAACGTCATGCTATTTCACCAAAACGCAAATGTTTTCCATTTGTGAGAATCAAGTAATAGCAAAACAACCTTTAATAAAAACTATCTTTAGTGGCAGAAAATGTTATTGCTGCAAATGAAAAAGCTAAATTGTAACTGATGAAATTTGGGGACAAAGCGAACAAATATTTTAGGATCCAATTTATGAATTAATATTAAAATAACAAATGCAACCAAATTTTACCGAGAAAAAGTTACAGAATAAATTCTTATGGTTTTATACACAAGATTTAAAAAAAATCCCCCACTGCTTTTACAAGGCATTAAAAGTGACAACAACGTCTATGTCGAACATATTCCCTTTTTGTTTATGGTTTAATTTCAATTTTAGTTTATTTTGAATCATCAAGATTTTTTCTTGTTTTGACAGATTTCAGTAGCTTTGTCAGAGAATATATTTTACGCACTCATCAAACATTTGGTGTAAAGGGCCTTATTTTTTTAAAGGTCAAACTGATCACAGATTTTTGTTTTTGCTTTTTTTTTTTCAAGAAAAATTTCCGTAAAATGTGTACTTTTGACATATCAAGAGTTCACATAATCAAACCAAGAATAAAAATCTATAATAAAGTAATTTTTTTACTATATTAATGATAACTGATTTGAAATATAATGGTGTAGTTCACTGGTTATATGAAATGAATGAATAAATATTTAATGTAAAATTCACATTTCGGCCGATTAACCCGTCGGTCTCCTTCATGTGAACTTAACAATTTTTCATGTTTGCTTGTATGTATGTACGAGTAAATGAAGGTTTTATAAAGAGAATTGATGTATGTATCAAAGCAAAGGGTGAAAAATTTGCGTATTTGTAATGATTAATACTAATAAAATTGTTATTCATGCTTAATAATAAAAAAAATCAGCATGTTTTTATTTATATTAATTCAGATTTAATTGCAAATTATATCATTAAAACATAAAAGACTGATTTTTTTTAGAAGAGTAGATAATGAAAATGAATCAGGAAATTTTCACTAATGCTCAGTAGCGTAGCAAGATAGGGCGTAGGGGGCGGTCCGCGGCGGTCAACACATTCCAGGGGACGGCATTTTGAGATAGACGAGAAAAAAAAATAATACTAAAAGGTCAAAAAAATTCTGAAATTTTATAACTAAAATGTGTTTTTAAGTTTGTAGCATTTTTTTTTTGTTTTACATACATAATAATACCGTTTTTAAACAGATATTTTAACTGTGTCATTAATCTAATAAGAAAATAAACATTTTAAGTTGAATATAATTAGATCCGTGAAAATAAATCATTTTAGGGCTTTTAGGGATTTTGAACGTTAACGAAGAATCAGTGGTCTTGGGAAAGGCGATATATTCTTTTTCACAAATATTGCTTACTAGTTCCTTAGATTTGACGTAATTATGTATTCAAATGGTTTTGTAATTTATTAACACGCGAATTTACATAAAAGTTAAATTTTCAAATTTTATGTCATCTATGGGGAATTGATTAATTTATTAAAACTGACAAGAAAATTTAAAATCTAAATTTTCAGATTTTCAGTTGATTTTAAAATGAGATATTAACTTTTGCTACTCGAAACCCCATGTCAAAGGAAGCAAGAAGCAATAAGTTTCTTTACTCTTTTAATGCAGTGGGTCCTGTCGTATCTAATAATGCTATAAAAAAATAATTATCTAATACAGTTGATTGGCACCAACTGAAAATCCCTGCATCCATACCTGTACACATCAAAAACGGCATACAGTCAAGTCACGTTAGACAGACCGGTTTCCGTCATATCACCGAAGTTAAGCAACGTCAAGCCTGGTCAGTAGTAAGATGGTTGACCATTTAGGAATACCATGTACTGGGTCTTGCACCACGACGTGGAAATACCCAAATTAGTGTCTGGGAGTGCGATTAAACAACTGGGAAGGAGCAATCAAACCAAGATCTAAATAGATGACCAGGCGGGGGTGATGGCTAATCTTAGGGGAACATCACATCGGCTGGGAAGGTGGATAAAGGCTGCAGTGGAAAGAAGGTCTCCAGTTGTCGTACCACTCGATTCAGGCCCTATTCATACCAAAGGCTGTGTAGTGGATATCTTTGCAGCAGCCTCTCAAAATTAAACAATGTCACGCACATGCGTTCTTCACAGAGATTTTTTAGTTGAAATAAGATAATTTTTTTTCAATCTTTTATTCAACATTCTGAAAAGAAGAAATAATTATTTATAAAAAAAATTGTAATTTAAACGATTTAATAGGACGAAAAACGCTTTTAAAAATGATATACAAAATAAAGGTGGAAAAACTTGGAAATGCATCATTTGAAATCAAAATTAATAATTAACCAAGATTTTCTTTCAACCAAATATTTTCTTTTTTTATATCCACAAAATGCTGCCTCCTGACAAGCACCACTCTGCGCGGACCGCCCGTTGTGCCTTTTTTTACATTAATAATCTGTTTTACAATTTTCTGCCGTTTGATTTCATATAACGATAAAATAGATTATACTTTACCATAACACTATAAATTATACAGGATTTTTATTCCGTGTAAAAAAAGGGGGGGTTAAAAGAGGCACACGAGTAAATTTGAAGGCCGATTCGTTCACTATTGTTTTCTTTCGTTAGACTATTAGGATAAACTTTCTTCTAAGTTGTTGACCAGTCATCCCAGTAAGTTAACGTTTTGACTTCTCTTCTCTACTATATGCAAATGATAGTACCACTGTACATTAAAATATACACAAAAGCAATTCACTTCTCAATTTCTCCAAAATGGAAATCATATTTTTGAACTCTATGTGTAAGGCTAAGGCATTAATTTCTACTTTTGATAAGAACTTTTTTCAGATAATTCCACCAATAACTGAAGCCGACAATAGCTTCCTAATTACAGCTTTCACAGAGATTTCGTTTCTATTATGCATACAACAGACAGGATATTAAACTTACCTAATTATCCTATTAATTAGAAGGAATTGCAAACGTAGGAAATGATACAAACTTTACGCACCAGCAGAACTAAAATCGTTAGAGTAGATTTTGGCTTAATTCAACTCTTCCAACTCACGCTAGAAGTCACTTTAAATTGAACGCAAAATTTGCAAACACTTAAGACCTTCGACTTTTAATGATATCAACCAATTTAATAATGTGCCAATATTTATGACATTAAATAATCTAATAAGTAACAAAAATTGAGAACATATTCAACTTATATGATAATTTCAATTCATTCTTCTATTCCTTTATGTATCAGTTCGATGACAAGTATGTTTGAGCTTCTTTGAGCAGTGCTATACCATTACAAAAAATATTTTCATGTCTGTTAAACAGTTTACTTTTATTTGAGTTTGGTAAACTGAAATATAATTCTTGCTTAAACCTATTATAGCTTGAGTAAACATCAATGAGCTCATGATGAACACATCAAGTTTTTTCACCTGTAATGACGTCAAGTGTCTGGGACATTTCTCTGATACTTTGACGAGGATTCTGTCGGACAACAGCTTGCAATTATTCTTTGTCAAAATTGCATGCTCGCCTTTTACCTTCTTCAGCTTCAAAACTCTCGTCTCAACTAGGGAACTGATCATTTGTGGGCACCTCTCTCCATACTCTGTTAGTATTAAAAGTTTCGCAGGCATTGTGTCCAAGTTTGAACCCATGCAGCAAAGGGAGGAGAGGGTCATGTTTTGGGTTATTCGTCATTTAGGGCCCTGCAGCAAACTTCCAACAATTTTTTTTCCTGAAAATAAATAAATTTGGAAATATCACTTAGCATATAACCCTAAAATGAACTACACATTTTGTGCTAAAATGACTTTTAAAAACACATTTTTTAGGCAGCCATTATTTTTGTAACAAACTAATAGAATATAAATAGAAATATTTCTTCAACTTGGAAACCGCGAAAATAAAAGAATTCTAAATTCAATCGACAAAGGTGAATTATTCTCATTTCGATGATCGCGCTTTGGGCCGTACAATACTCTAAAAACTCACCGGTTGAGATATTTTACATTGTAATGTTTTCGCAACTCAGCAGAAAAATAATTAGATTTAAAACTAAATCAATCCTCACAGGATTATCTCATGGGATTCATGACCTGGAGTCATGAATGACCTTTGATCTGATTTCATTCAGGCTGCTCCGTAAAAGTTATAGATCTAAAATAGGATATCTTTTTTTTCTTTTTTTTTTTATTATTGTTGTTTAACATTGGAATTTTTTTTCTCGAGAATTTGAATCAGTTTGTGCGCAACTACATTTCTACAAAAACATTTTTTTCGTTATTTAATGCCAAAAACAATCATTATTTTATAAACTTCTAATCAACTCAATCGTATAAGATTGGTTGCATAGTTTAACTCCTAGCGGGACGGAGTAAAGTAATTCATAACCTTGTGAAGGATATTAGTTCCAATGTGAAAGTGTTTACTGGGATTTGAAATCACGTATTCCGATTTCAAAATGAGAGATTTAATTCGTGTCTTCGTGAATCAAATTAAAAAAATTGCAGTGCTGTCCGCTTAGATTTGTTGTATTCTAGGACAAAAATTTTATTCAATTGAGAAAAAATATCAAATATATTTTTCAAAATCTTAGACAAAAATTGATTTGAATAAATTCCATGTTTTTATTAATCAAAAACATGAACTATAAAACTATTCTGATATGTACTCTCATCTTGGATAGAGGGAGTGGTAGAGTTGTAAAAGCTTGGACTCTGGAATCGTATTGTACGAGTTCTGGTCTGAGTCAAAACCGTCACATTAACTTTCTCCTGCCCCAAGTAGATGAGCATCTCATCTCGGTTTGACGATAACTATGATTTCAAAAACCCGGACAAATGAAACTTGTCAACTCAAGAAGATTAACTCATTTAGGTGAAGAACAACACTGATTACAAAAACTCCATGGATTTAATGAGCACACAAACATGGCGTTGGTTTGGTGCTCGACCAGGTATATTTAATTTTCTCACGTCTTTATTATTATCTGCACAATTTTTCAGTCGATGCGCATTTTGCTATTTCTCAAACCCTGGAACCTTCTTAAAAGTACAAATTGATATTCAATAAAATCAATGGGGAATACTATTCACATTTTGTAAATTTAAACGTTATCAAGTACTATGTTTAATCAATGTTAGGTTCGCTTTAATTATTTTCGTCTGTAGTCAAGATCAAAACTAATACCTCGAGATCAAGGTCACTTAGGATTTATATGAAGCAACTACTAGGACCACGGCCCCATGTACCTTGGTAGAACATTAAATAATTTGCAAAAAAGATAATAATAATCAAAACTATCCTTCAGGCAGAATTTCGGCGTTTACACTCTCCTTGTAAATTCATACTATTAGTTTGTATTCGTATTTTAAAAATCTAGATTTTTTATCATACTTTTCCATGTGTAAAGGAAACATTATTTTCTGGTTATTGTTTTTGATTGTTCAATTCAAATTAGTTTAGTCGTGTTGAATAAATCGAAATATACAACAGCTTAAGACTACACAAGCCATTTAAATGTAAAATCCATAATAATGAAATTCATTTTAGTGATACCTTTCAAGAATCTAACACGAGTTGCCACGTTAAAAGGAACGCTCCCTGCTTTGTTTATAAGGGGGAAAATTACTCTAAACCTTTTTATGAATGCTTGGATGGACTAGTTCAAATTAATATATTGTATTCATTTTAGCAGAACTGGGAAAAAGCAAGTAATTTTTTAATAATTAGCACTGTTCAAAGATGGCAGCTTCATAAATATTTTGCAAAGAAGTTTAAACTTATTGCTGAAAGGTCAGGCTGAATTCCGGTTCTCAAAGGATTGATAGATACTTAATGAATAAATCAATGAACGAGGGGAAGAAAAAGATGGTTGTATTATTATTGATCGCATCTGCTAACAACTACTTATATATATATAAAGATTGCTTAAATTCATAGTTAGGTTGCTCAATATCAGTGATGATAGAGCGTGTATTTTAGTTAAGCGTAGACACGAAGTCAACAGCCCTCGGGGGCTGTCAGCTTCTCGCCTACGCAGTCATCAGGCCGAAAGAAAAAGCCTTTCCCTTTCGGCCTGATGACCTGAGAAGCTGACAGTTGCCGAGGGCTGTTGACTCCATGTCTACGCTTAACTAATATATAAAGATACGTGACAGATAAATTGTTAATGATATAGATATATTGTTTTTTGTTGTTGTTTTTTTTTTCGTGGGGGTCCAGAAAGACATCATTATTTCTGATTAAATAATAATTTCTATTTACGTATCAAAGAAAATAAGAGACAGGCAAAAATAAAGTAAAATATAGACTATTGCACAGATTAGTAAATCAAGAAGAAAAAACATTCAAAGTCAAATGAGTAAAATCCTCAGACCAGCACCAAACAAGTAAAAAAAAAAAAATATGAGTCAAAGCATCCAAACAAGTATTTAAAAAAAAAAGGGAAAATAAATCTAATTTTTTGTAATTCGAAACAATTTGTTTGGTTGACTTGGGTTGTTTAAATGACCGAAAAGATTGATAGGTCGTTAATGTCGTGGACAATCCTTTTTGATAGACACCTTTCTTTCGTCAACACGACACATTATATGAATAGCCCTAGATGCACTATTCAATTCATAACTGGAGAAAATATGTAGATATATATGTTTTCTAAGGACATTAGCCCGAAATTGAACGTAACTTAACCACCTGGATTTGAACTTGTGTATTAAGATTCCAAAGTACGTGTTTAAAACGATAATTAACTGAAATTTGTGTCAGAATTTCATTACCACCTTAAAAAGTAGCTTGACAACTTTTAAAGATTACAACTTATAAAAAAATTGTTTTATTGAATCTATTTGGTGATTATTTAAATTTACTGAACTGTCACAGAATTGTGACGGGACTTTTTTCCTATCAATTATATAAAGGTGTGTATTTTTTACGGCATATCAACCTTACATTACTACAAAATTAATTAATGTTAATAGAATTAATTAATGTTAATAGAATAATATCTATTACTATTAATTACTTCTTGTTAGCTTCTAAAAGTGGTTGGCCTAGTTTTGTTTTAAATGTGTATAAAATCATAATTTTTTGCGTAAATTTTTTCCAAGCAAATTTGGTTGCATTAATAAAGTCGATATTCTAATTTTAATCCACAAATTGGATTTTAAAAATTTGGCTAGATTTGTTCTAAAATCTTTAAAGTTACAATTCAGCTTTTTTTATTTACTGCGACAATATTCATTGCAACCAATGATGGACTATAGGATTCTTATAGAGGGTAGTCTGAAACATCACCCATCCTAAGACAACTTTATGTATACAACTTTACATCATAGAAACTATATTGAGTTCTATAATAATTACGAAAACATCACAATTAATTTATATCTCTTTTTTTTATTATGATTCTTCTATTTTACAATTACCACTAAGAAAAATCACAATGATTTTTTAAAAAATATATATTTTACATGGTGAGCAGCACTTTTACTTTTTAAATGAATGCTAATGTAAGAAACATAACTCTTCTTTACAAAATAGGAGTTATTTACCTTTAATTCTATTTTGTTTGTATTTTTGGTTAGAGGATCAAGTTGAAATACAAAACATTTTTGCACATTCTTACTAACTCTCCCCCTAAATATCTAAAATCTTACTGGATGGATGAATGGTTTAACGGCACATTATCCCATTTCAATATGAATTGATAACGTTTGAAGATACTTTTACTGCAGTGATTTTGTTAATGGATGATTATTTATCAACGAAGTTGTAGAAAATTTGTTTTTGTTAAAACATAGCACTTCACTTCATAACTATTAAATTTTTTATCAAAACATTTTTTTTTATTAACAAAGAAACTATAGTTAACTCATATTTTCATGATAAATCCTTACTGTTATTTTGGAAATAAACAAATTATTTATGTTTTATGATTTAAAACAAAATTCAAAAATTCGACATTATTCTTTAAAAAAAAGACATGACTGACTCAGCTAGGCCCTTTAGCGGGCTAGCAGACGCTTTTTTTAGAAAAAAATTCTTTTTAATCATTTTTTTCTTAAATCCGTCAAAAATCGAG
>JAUZSX010277731.1:0-30000 GCA_034780655.1 Idiosepius hallami
ATGGTTGCAGAGAAAAACACGAACGAACGAACAGGCCTCAAAACATAGGTTCCCCTCATTAAATATCGGGGTACCAAAAATACCTTTTTAGTGTTTGTGGATATAGCCATTTCTTGCTTAACAACTCTGAAGGCCTCTTTTAAAAAAAAAATAAATAAAAATAAAATTGTCAAAATCACTCTTTTCTCAAAGTGTTACATTTTTTTTTAAATTCAATAATTCATAACTTTGAAAGCTAATTTCTACCTGAAAAATCTTAGAATTAACCCTTTATTATCAAAATTTTTTTATGCAATAAATAAATTAAAATCTACATGAATTTATGTTCTTGAATCAAGGGAAGGAGATGAAGAAAAAAAAATCACGAAAAACATTTTAATTTATAAAAATACATAAATGTGACTAATATTAACTTGGGCTTATACTAAGAAAATATAAATAACTTGACTTAATGACTTGACAAATTGGCTGTAAAGGGCTAAATAATGTCTGAAGAAAAAAAAAATTATCAAAAAATATAGTCTGAATCAAAGAAAATGATTCAGGCATTGAAGAAAAAAAACATTGACAAGTGAGGATGTTAGTAAAGTGGGTGGTAAATAAACAAACATACTATATCTAATATACTATTAAAACTCTAATCGCCGTGTTTGAACAGGTTTTAAATCAGTTTTTTTAATTTACGGGCATGTGCATGGCTAGATCAAGTAGGCGCTATATTTCCAGGAGAAAATATGAAATTGAACTGTGAACACTGGTATTCTTAAATAGTCACCCATCTTACTACTGACCAGGCTCGACATTGCTTAACTTCAGTGATCTGACAGGAACCAGTGTCTCCAACATAACAATTGGTTTCCTCAAAAGGAGTAGAATGGGCACTGTGTTCAGGTTTGTGACTTGCCCTGGTACAGTACCTGGTATTCTTAAATGTTCACCCATCTAAGCATTGATCAGGCTCGACGTTGCTTAACTTCTGACGGGAACCAGTGTCTCCAATGCAACTTGACCGTATAAATCATTACAGCATTTTAAAAGTGGTAATTCTTGCTTAAAAAAAAAATTTAAAGACTGAGAAGATACGAAGAACCGTTTTTTAATTAAAAATAAACAAGTAAATAAATAACAGAGAGCGTTTTTGAAAATTAGGAAAAAATAATTAATTTTCAAACACGAGGCATTTTTGAAAAAAAAAATATTGGCAAGTCCCCAGAGCCGGGCAAAGCCGGGCAATACTTCTAGTATATTTATAAGATTTTATTTTATTTATAAATTTTTTTTCCCTTCGTTTGCCAGCCATTATTATTCGTATACACAACAACATGTCAAATGCAAAAAAACAAATTTAAAAATGAAAGCCTTCAACTTCTTTGGATTGATTGATTCCAAAGAAAGAAATCTTAACTGATCAATGATTACTCATTCTACAAAAACCCAAACAAACTATTCTTAGAGAACCAAAAATATGGCTGTTTTTTTTTATGTTAATGACTAACTAAAAAAGCTTAAATCAAACTCAAAAATAGTTTTACATTTGCCAAAAAATAAAATAGAAATAAACAGGAAGAAATATTAAATGATAATAATAATATTTGACATTCTTATCAACCAATGCTTAATAAGATTAGCTGTATTTCCAGAATTGGAGACAACCAATTGGAAATAGAATCAAAAGAAAAAACAGTCATTCTTATACTGTTTAGTACATTTATCAGGCTATATGCTTTTTTGTATCTTAATAGAGAAAAATAATCTATTTTCAATAAATATGTAGTAGACCGTTTTATGACATGTCCCTTACTACAGGAAGCAGCCGGCGATTTATGACACTCACACTTGCAGCTATATTTAAACCTCGAAAAACACTCAGTCAGGGAGTCTAGACTACCGGACACCAATGCTTCCGACTTTGTTTTATCTAACCCCCTCCTTCAGTAAATATACGACCAGAAACAGGACTTACTACATAAGATAGCAAAGGACTGATTTCATCTTCGAAGGACACAAACACCTCTCTTTCCTGTTCCCTACGCTGAGAACACACTCCTTCCTATCGGTCCCTTTTCGCTAGTCTCCTTTAAGGCCAAAAGGAACTTTCCCTAATCTATTGATACAACTTAAAAGGAACATTTTACATTTCAATGTCTTGCTAATGCACTTATATATGCAATTTAAAATATAGGATTCTTATTGAATGGTTGTTTTCACTTTAACATCAGAAATAGTTTTGTTTATTGAAAGATTAAAAATACACCTAATTTGAGGTAAATTTTGATAGATTATTTATGGCCTAACAACATTTTTGGCCATTAGATGCAGAATACAAACATTTTATAAACATCTTTTTGTCGATGCAATTTATATAATACCAAACACACTATTCATAGTCGGGTGGGGGGAATTTGTTTTAATTTCAAATTCAATTATAGAAGCATTTTAGGGCAACTACTGACTTGATTTCAAACAAAAGACCTGATTTAAAATTAAATTTTAAAAGCTGAATATCACAAAGAATACCTTCTTATACCACAACCAACCACATTATCTATTTTAGGTGGAGGATGTCATAATATTGAATTTTAAAAAATAACAAAAAAGCCTTCCCCAATTAAAAACAGTAATGCAACATTTCTACTCTTTGATAAAAATTTTTCCTTTTTTATTTTTTAGATAGTTTTTATTTAAATGAATGCAAAAGATTGCTTTATTATTTATAAAAAAGAAATCAAGAGAAACCTACCATACTGTAAAACTAAAATAGGGATCCTTCCCAAATTAACTTTTATTAAATAAACCTATGACATGAATTGAATTCACAAAATGAACTTCTATAGTTTGTGCATCAATACATTTAATAAGGTCTTGTATTTTTTTTTTTTTTTTTTGGGGGGGGTCAACAGCTAACTAGCAAGGTGTATGCAGCCAAATTAAAGTGTCAAGATTCAAAATTGGCAGAGTAGTTTGATAAAGACTGCAACAACAGTCAAATCTTTCAACTTTCACGCTTTACCAGCTAAATTTTCAGCTGAAAATTAAAAAAACTTGCAGCTAATCTGAATAGCCTTGATGTCAAACTTAAAGTCTTAGACCAAAAAATTGACAGAAGAGTTTGGAACAGACTGATTGTGCGCACACACAATTTCACTAGATATATAGATTCATTATTTCTAAACTATTTTATGGACTGGTAAATTCCAGTGTATGTGTGTGCGTGTTTCGAGGATTTAATTCAACACAATTTATTCAGATGTGTCAATAATTAGAGATAAAGACCAGAATATAAAATAAATATCATTGTTCAGCAATTATATTAAAAGTCAGTAAGCGACAAATCTGCAACCATAATATCAAGCTGAAAATACAAGCGAATAAATGTAGATATGAGAGAGATAAAAGGCTTATCACTCTATGCAATAAACTCCATCCATATAACTGCTGTAGAAAAGCATAAAAAAGAACTATGTAATTGAATATTGGAGAAAATAATGCAAGCCATTATTCAAAATGACATCAACATATTTTCCATTCCCATATCAGATAAGCAACAAATTGGTGTTAAATTCTTCTCATCTAACATAAACAATAGCAATAAGTCATTTGATATCTTTTACTGAATCTTAAATGATAACTAGCATTCCCATGCTGTTAAAAATGGTGGCATAAATTTGTATTAAAAAAATTAAAGGATATAAATACAAATAATAAAGGCCTAGAAATAATAAAAGAATAATAAAAATAAATATAATGTATTCAGTGCATTCAAATAAAAAAAAAATAATCAAACACATCAGTGATCATTGTAAGAGGGAAAAGATGAAAAAGTTCCAAGCTTGTTGATTGATTAATTGATTTGAGGGTCAACCAGCTAAATTTTAAGGGCCCACACAGACTACGCAATTGCAGGAGGGCTGCAAGCTTTCGAAGGGCCGCAAAGCTTTTGTAATGAAAAAATTTACTAAAATAATTGTTAGCATTAATTAGAAAATCCTTATCACACTTGAAATATACATCTATCAATCCATCTCTCTTTTCTGTCTCTCTCACTCTATGTATATATAGTTGCTCCAGTTGCCTTTTTAAGGTAAAAGGGCTGCAAGGCACATTCTGCGTCAGGGCTGATAAGTGGCTAAGCATGGGTTTTTTACGGCATATTAACCACTTTAGAGTAATTTGATACCAGTGTAGTATATTATTTTGTAGGTTTGTTTGGTCCTGCTCTATGTTTCTGTGAAACACTTAGTTTAGTTGTTTTGGTTTGCTTGGGTTAAACGACATTCATTTGTTGGCTGGTTTTATTTCTTTATTTCTTATATAATTTGATGAGGTTTTGCATTTTGGAACACTTTGCTGATATTTGGCATTAAAATGTTTTCTTCAGATGTGCTTGTATTTTTTTACATTCTATAAGAATGTGTTTTACAGTTATCTGCTTGTCAATTCAGGAGTTTTGTATTCAATAATTTTAAATAGATTATATTAAGAGGTTAAGTTAATTTCACTATTCTGCTTCAAATGTGTAGCAAGTTTTTCAACACTGATACTAATCGCTAGACATGGTTTCTTTATGGTAATTTCTCTTGCTACACCTTTTTACAATAAGATTTTTTTAAAGGGTTTGAACATTTACATCCACATTTCTCTACAAAAAAGCTAATGACTGAAATAAAGAAATAGGTTGAAAATAAATATTTTGATCAAAGACGGAATTCTGAACTTTATAAAAGCAAAATTCTTCCAATCAGGGATGTGTGACTTTATTCCAGAATTAAAAGAGACAAATTTATGTGAAATAATAAAAATGTATCATGTCTTTAGATTTTAAAAGGAGTGGTAAAAGCTTGAACTTCGGAATCATATTATACAAGTCTTAGCCCAAACAATCACAAACATGTAAATGAGGCTTGTTAACTCAGGGGAGTACCATATCCAGATAAAAGGACAACACTGATTCTAAAAATCTGAGTAGATAAAACTTGCCAATTCAATGAAGGTAACTCATCTAGGTGAAGGAAAACACTGAGTACAAAAGGTCCATGGATCTAATAAACATGTAAAGCCTAACTTGGTTTGGTGCTCAACCAAGTAAATACAGTCTTTAGACTTACACAATTTCACACTTCTTACAGTAAGAAGAAAATTTCAAGAATTATAATATAAGCTATACCTTTACTCAATTTTTTTGGGCTTTTATAGATTATTAACTTAGGTGTTTTTTTTTTTAGTTTTTACTATTCCATTTGTTAAACTATCACGTAAAGGGAAAAAAACAACCCTTGAATATTCAATTTAAAAGCTTTTGGTTGTAATCTTTGGGGAATTCTGGTAATCTTGAAAAAAAGACATTTCAAAATAGAAAAAATATAGAAATAAAAAATAATGGGTGGAGACCTAGAGAAACTATGTTAATGGTTTTACAGAACAGACTAGCTTAATGTCCATTTTACTACACAGCTTCAGCTTCACTCACTAAAATCCTAAAAGTACAATCCCATGACCTGGTTAAGATCCGAACCATAAATGTACTCTCCCAACTAAGCATATATATATTTTACATTAAGAAAATAAAAACTTAAAAAAAAAATATCTAGTTCATACATCATTTAATAATTTGCTCATGAAACAAAATATATATCTTATTTTAAACAACATAGAAAGGTATTGTAAGCAGATGGTATTAATTATGCAAACTACAAAGTGAAATATTTAATCTAATCAAAATGGGAAAAAAAAAAGTAAATAACATAATTCTTACAACATTTTTATCTATAAAAACCCCAAATTCATCTTTTTGATGCTTTTTAATAAAACTACTAAAAATTGAACAAATTTCAATTGGTGGCCTTCAATATTAATTTGTATATTTTTTTTAGAGTAAAAAAAATAATTTAAAAAAGAGTGTCAAGAATTCTATCTCACCAGATCCGAAAGCTTACAGATCGATGGCAGAAAATCTTGGAAAATGACCGTCTTTATTTTGAGGAATAATCTCTGTTGTTTTAGTAATTTTAAAGTGTTCACAAACCTTTGGGACAGCTTATCATATTATTTAGGTATTAGCTCTGAAACTTGCATAAATGAAAAAAAAAAAGTAGCCTAAATATACATACTTCATATATTTTAATAAAGACCAGTTTAACTTATTGTTGGAATAGAATTCCTATTATACACATTTATATACACACATACATTATATGTAAATATATATACATACATATTACATGCATCAGTACGTTCAGCAATATTCAAACTTCTTTGTTAAATAACTATGCAAACCATTGTAAATACTTTTTGTTAGAATAGAACAGATATTAAATACCCATTATGAATTCAACATAGTATTTACAAATGAATCTAAAAGGGGCAAATAGAAAATTATTTTATAAGACTTCAAACAAGTTGACTTATCAGAACTAACAATAATTTTGGAATATATTTTGTTTTGTTTACTAATAAAAATATCTTGTATCAAACTTTGTAATTTCAAAATAGTATCACCCATAATGTCTGGTGGTATTTAAAAGGGCAATTATCTTCAATGAATTGGATGTTTAATATTAGATATTTCTCCCTTCTTATTTCTAGTTTAAATGCAATGAGGCAGAAGCATTGTAATAATTTCTTGTATGTAGTTGAAAGGGGTAAAAGAAAGGCTGAGGAAAGCAGAAAGAGTGAGAGAAAGAGGCTGAGAGGGAGAAAAAGAGGCTGAGAGAGAGAGAGAGGGAGAGAGAAAAAGAGACCAGACAGTCAAAGAAACAAACAATTCAGTCAAATCAATATCATTGATTAATATTCATTTGTCAAAAAGTTTGGCAAAAACAAAACTATTTGTTTTCACAAAAAACAGATGTTATTCCAGAAAAAAACCCCAAAAAATAAACTTATAAAGCATCTTGAAAAAAAAAGTTATGAAGTATATTTTTCTTAAATTGTAAAGTATATTTTAAAAGAATTATAAAGCATCTTAATTTTCAAGTTGAAACTAAGAAAAAGATTTCAGAATTACAGATATTACAGATATTTAAAATAATTTAAAAAAAAGAAAAGAAAAGAAAACATTGATTAGTAAAACATCACAAAAGAATAATCCTATGGCATACGAATTAGAAAAATAAAATAGTCTCTTTAGATTCCTAAACTTAAAAGACTTTTTTCAGTCAAGAAATTTTCTTAAATTTGATATTAGCACTAAAATCTGCTAGTTTTAGTACTATGAAATATTAAAACTAATAACAATTGTAAAAACTGATGAAAAAAAATATTACTTTTATAATATAATTTTAATTGTGAAAAAAAAAAAATCTTGGACCACAAAAAGAAGCACAGAGCACAGAATTAAGGTTTTTCAAGAAAATATCAAAATATTAATGTAACACAATAATAAACCAACATCACTGTTTCTCTGAATATAAACTGAGATAACTGAAAGGCAATATCGGTCAACATGATATCTTCATTAACAATAAAGGTTTGTATGTAAAAAAAACAAAAAACTGATGTTGCACAAACTCAAAAAATTATATAAATGCTCTCCAAGCTATGATAAACTTAAATTTAAAATTGTAAAGTAAATTCTACGATCAGCAGGATAACGGTTAATTCGGTTATTTTCTAGCGATATCTACTTGTATATTAGTGATCAAAAGAGTTGAATGATTAATGAGCCTCATTTGATTAGCATTTTTTAACCAGACCAGCTAAGAAAACTAGGAACAATTATCTGATGAAAATGAAAAGACTGCTAATAGTTTTTGATAATTGAATATTCGTATAAAAAAGCAACACATGCAACTCAGTTGGAATCACTTAAGCAGTTTCCCTTGATAATCTGC
This sequence comes from Idiosepius hallami, assembly GCA_034780655.1. Classification (NCBI taxonomy): domain Eukaryota; kingdom Metazoa; phylum Mollusca; class Cephalopoda; family Idiosepiidae; genus Idiosepius; species Idiosepius hallami. The sequence continues at coordinate 7,830 of JAUZSX010277731.1, forward strand.
ATCTTTTTAAAAGAATAGATTCATTAAGCAAATTAAAGAGAAAACTCTAAATTACAAAACTGGGAAATCAAAGATTTCATAGAAATGAGATTGAAGAAATCATGAATCAAACTATGCGAACAAAAGATAACTTTTATATTGATGAAAAGGAATGGAAGACATTAAATAGAGTCTTCTGTCAACTTGGTTTATTTTAAGTTTCACTTATTGAATGTTCTAGCTTTTTTCAAATGTCTTGCAATTAATTAATCAACAATGTGTAAGGTGAAAAAAAAAAGTTAAACCTTTTCATAGAACAAGGAAAACACAAACTATGTTTACAGACTAGCAGAAAAGCTTGATGTTGAATACATATATTTCTAGCCATGCCAAACAAGTTCTATTTAAATTATGAGGCAAAATCTTGTATAACTTTTAACAGTGTCAAACAGCTGTTTCAATCTTATTGGATTCCATCAGCAGCACTATTCTTAACATTATAAACCCTAAGTGGGAATCGAAGCTGCAGACCATGTGGTGTGAAGCAAGTATTTTAACAACCAGACCATGACAGTCATGCATTTATAATGGCATTTTTATGGTTTTACTCTTAATCATAGCTATGTGCTTCTGTCTAGAAGCTGATTTTTTTATGGTTATTGCAGATATTCTGAAACAAAGCTACCAAAGAACACTCAATTACATGAGGTACATCTGTGTAACTTTTCAAGAAAATCAGTTCAGTCATTTTAGACATCGATAGGGAACAAACACACATACAAAGTTCCAATTTATATATAAGGTTAGTTTTGATACCATTTAACCTAGTAATCCCAGTTTTGTTTTTATTTGCACAATTATTTGGTAAAGTAACACCACGTCATATCATAGAATATCTGAGAAACTCAACTTTCTAAATTACTTTAAACAAATAAAGATTAAAGGCAAACAATTTTAAAAGCAATTATAAGTTTGAAGAAAACTCCAAGAAGACAAACAATTCTGATGTTAAACTATAAACAAAGATCAACTAGGAGTTTAAAAAATGGAAAAAATGTCTCTGGCTTTAAATGACTCTTTAGAGGTTAATAAAATCAACTAAATTCAATCCAAAAAATTTTTTTTTAATTATGTTATTTTTTTTTTTTTATTCAGACTATTTTATCAACTTGCGATATTAAAACCTTATATTTTTACCAGGCATAGACACTAGTTAAGGATGAAGATAATAGAACAATAATTGCTTGTCTTAATATTTCTTTTACTTTCTACTTAATTCCTTTAAGAAAGACAACAGTTTCATGTTATTTCTTTATTCAGACTTTTATAAATCTTTGTGATATTAAAAGCTGTTGTTTTTAACATGCATACAAACTTGCATTTTAATATTTCTATTCCTTATAAGACTATTGTCTACAACTTGGTTAACAAAACTGGCAATATCTTTATGGGTAAAAATGAAAAGGTAGCAGCTGAAGAATGGTAAAGATGACTTTGTAAGATTTTTCAAAAATATATTTCACACAAATACCAGACAATCCAAAATTGGAGTGACTGGTCCCAAATTACAGACAGCAGGCCATTTATTCAACAAACTCAAATAAAAAAGAAAAATTTAAGAAAACAGAATTCCATTCCTCTTCAGGAATAATAATAAATAATAATAATAATGATAAACAAAAAAGCAGCAGTCTATATTTGTGAGCAAAAAAAAAGTAACACAGATGATTAAGTACCCCTGATTGATTCCCCAGATTTATCCAACTTTGGAAGCAGATGTAAATATCCCATCAATCCGCAGGGTTTCTAAGTAGATTCACTGACGGGGTTCAAGTACAAAGAGTCCTGGAGGCAGTTGAAGTCTAGGAAAATGAAGAGATTTGAAGATGGTAGCAAAGATTTGGAAAAAAAATTATTGCCAAAGTAATACAAACAATTTCCAATCCAATATGTTGTGGTAAGAGACTTGTATGAAAAAAATGCATATCACTAAACAATTAAGTTCTTAAAAAAGATTAGACCAGAAAACCTTATTGAAGCACTTACAGACATAGCCTTATAACATTCTATTAAAAATTATAAGTACCTAAGACTGACTATACAAAAAAAACCAAAAAAACCTCTAACATTAAAATCTTTATAATGATTGCTTTTTAACAACTATAAACATTTACTTTGGCTCACATACATATGGGTTTTCATAACCAGAATAGTATGCCAGTTTAGTGAAAAATGATAGGTTTCACAAAAAAAATAATGATAATAATAAATTTATATCAAAGAATGAAATAAGTATAATAGATACAAATAACATTTGAACAGCCAAAAAATAAAAAACAAATAAATTTAATGTCTTCATTGCATGAGACAATACACATTGGTTATTATAAGAGAAATAGATTATGAAAAAAAGTTCTAAGCTTGACAACTCATGAATTTCATGCATATTAATTGTGACAATATAATATACAGATTATGAAGCCTCATCTCAATAGCATAAAAAAAATGAACAAGGAATTCGTTATTCAATAATTCTATACAGATTATATTTCTTAGATAATAACAAAAATTTCTCTAATAGATCTCAGTCTGATGCAGCTTAAGACTTTTTAAGATAATGAAGACAATCTGATGATCTGGGATTCAATTTCTCCATGCAGGCTAGAGATTTTCGCAATTAATCTTCAAAGGGTGACATGATGCATAAAAATAAAAAAACACATTTTAGCCTGTATAAGAGAGATTTAGTTGTCCTGCATTTAAGAATAAATATGAACATATTAATTATTTAAAAAAAATTATTTTCTACAATTTTTAAGTTGGCTATTTGTAAACTACAAGCCTAAATGCTTATATCATTTTAGATTTTTTATTCTGTGACCTACAATTAGGATAGAAGACAAAAAATAAGCAAACTCTGAATTTCATGCTATTTTTCCACAAGTGCAAATGTTGCACATGATAATTTAATATCAATAACAACACAACCTTTAGTAAAAATCATCATTGATGCATGCAGCCAATATTGTGATTTTACAAGATATGTAGCTAGTTGGTGGGTATATGCCATAGAACATGGAAATCTAGTGAGTTTCTGTTATTGTTAAGAGTAATTTCAAAATTGATGGGTAGCTTTGAAATAAAGCAAGTGAGTTTTGATCTTTTGGATGATGTGTTGACAGGTGTTAGGTCGTTAGGTAGAAATTAGGTACAGGACAAAATTTGTTTATAGTTAATTTATTGGAGACTGACTGGTGTGATTTGAGTTGTGGAGATGAGCACCTTTGTTTTGTAGATAACTAGTGAACATCCCAGAACCAAAGTACCAGTTAATAGGTACTTAGATCCTGGGATGTTGCAGCAAATAAGAAAAGCAAAATTGTAGTGGGATTTGGGGACAAAGCTATCCAAAATTTCAACATTCAATATGTGAGTTAAGATTGAAATAAAGGAATTAGATTATATTTGGAAAAAGTTACAAAAAATTTATGATTTTATTTATTAATTTTATTTATGATTTTATACACAAATTAAAAAAAGAAATTACGTCACCCCTTTTACAGGCCATTAGAAAATGCTAGACTAAAATTAGCAAACTGAGCAAAATAAAGCAAACTGTTGCTATTAAAAATTTGGTCAATAGCCTATTAACAGATAAAAGATTATGATTAAAAAAGTGTAGGAAAATTTATACAGATCTAGTAATCCAAGGATTAGTTTAGTCAAGTCAGTCACGTTTTTAGCAATATGTCCTATAATAAACAATAGCATCAAAGTAACTTAGAAACATGAAGAATAAGGAATTATCAGAACAAACATTTTGTGAGGGAGGGGTGGAGTTTAAATGAGAGAATTAAAAATATATATATAAACAGATTTCAAGTTACTTGGAATAAGATGAATTTATGAATAAAAATAAAAAGCCTGAAGTTTTATTCAAAAATATTTCTAATATCAAAACAGAAATATTTTTCATTCAGCAAAATCTTTGAAATTAGGCTTGATAATTTGTAGATCTATTTTTTAGACTGTTCATCTCATCCTTATCATTGTTACATTCACAATCCTTGAAGTGAGGCTTGATAATTTGTACCTATATTGTTCAGACTGTTGCCTTTTTGTCATGTTCACTTGTGGACTAATATTCTTGGAAAGGTATGAATCCCCATTTCCCTCCTGCTATTGTAATCAATATAGTGCGAGTGGATGGGGCCCTCTAACCCATGGTAGGCAACCCATCTAGAAGAAGGTCATTCCAAACAAAAACCACAGATGCTACTTACACCTGACCTCGAACTGTAAATCCACCAGAAAGTGTCAGGATAAAAGGCTGAAAAGGGCCTATGCCTGCCGATGCCCAAAGTAGGGCTGAGAGGACATGTAACTCACAACTCTTACTCTTGCATTTTACGCCCTGAATAGGCCCATCTGAGGACAACTTAATCAATCATCATGATTTACTGTAGGTTGGTTTGAAAATTTTTAATGTATTCAATTTAATAATGTGTTGAAAAATAGAACCCTATGGCTATAAGAACTTCTAAAAATGTACCAATTAAAAGAATTCTACAAAAATCAATAAATTATTTAATGCTAGAAATGTGACGGATTTTGAATAAAAATGCAATAATTAAAAACTAATCACAAATAGACATAGTTAAAGATAATTCACTTTCCTACAAACCTTCTGAATATAAATCAGCAGTGGACTAAGACCGTCATGGGCTATCAGCAAAAAATACAAATGGACCCCACTTCCTATTTTTTTTACAATTAAACACCACATATTGAGGCTGTACAGCAGGTGATCTGTACATATTAGCTTAACTCTGTTCAGTAGTCAGCTAAGGCCATTAGCCACACATTATGATGTATAGGCAAAGTGAAGTGACCCCGAGTCAGAACGCATGTATTAGAATATATAACAAGGGTATCCTTGATAATTTTATTGGCAGCCAGGCGGGCCCCATTGCAGTGCTTGGCCCTCGAGCATGGTCCAATTGACTAATGGCTTAATCTGCCTCTGATATAACCCCAGAAAGAATGAAGATGTCGGTTGAATAAAGAATTTTTACTATTTAGCAGCTTAACCTATTGTATCCCACTGTCCTCATTTGAGAACAGTCTATCAAAGAACAAACTTTTAAAAGCCTGTATTTTTGGATAGTTTAACAGATCTGCATCATTTGCTGACATTCTAGTTTGTTAGGATATACATTGATATTAATAAAAACAGCCTTCAAGTGGTATGTTATTTTAGTTACAAAAATGCATAAAATGTACAAGAAAAAAATCATTTTATTCTCATCTCTAGTTTACTGCATACTGAATTGTAGAACTTAGGGGTGAAACATAGTAATCTTTATAATGCAAACAATGACGTAGGATTTATTATGTAATCGTTTGTTCACTCTCCAAGAATCTATTTGGCCTAAAATTATGATGTCTTCTTAAACCAGTGGTTTTCAAAGTAAGCATTTCCCATTTACTGTAAATAGACGTTCTTGTCGTTATACTTCCACCATATATTTGCCTAGATGTACTGTCGTTATGGCATTCATTGGAAGAGGAGAGCGTTGGCGTTTTTGTCCAGTGGTGAAGGGGGTGCTGGCAAAAAAAGTTTGAAAACCATTGTCTTAAATAAAGGTTAAAATACTTAAACATGTTTTGAATTCTTTAAAATTTCCATGAAATTTGCAAAATCAAAAACTTAGGACAGGATAGGTTAAATAGACCAGTCAGAGATACCAACCGTTCATATTGTTGAAGGTTATTGTGTAACAATCAAAATTTGTGTGAAAAGAAACCATTATTTGGATGATTAGCAAACAACTTAATTTTAAGTTGTGTTGCCAAAAAAGCAAAAGGAACAAACAAAAACACTTCCAACAAACAATCGATGTCAATCACATAATTGCAGAAGATAAATTAGTGCTATGATCTGCTGCCTTGTAAAAGTATTAACCAAAAAGATTAGCATTTATTGAGATACCAAAAGTCAAGGACAGCTTTTGCAGATATTAACAATTTACATAATGCAAAAATGTTTGACAAAGTTCCTTAAGCAATAAGGTTCTACACTGGTTATCATGTTATCCTACACCAATGGTTTTTAAGGTGGGCAGTACTGCCCCCTTGGGGGGGGAGTGATATGAACTTTTAGAGGTGGGGGGGCTGGCGAGTAAGTAGTCGGACATGGGGGTGTTAAAATTGTGAAGAGGGCCTTATGCAATATATTAATGCAGGAAAAGAGTTTCTGGCATTGAACGCCCAGTGACAGTATGTGTGTGTGTTACCGTGGGGTGTTAAATGTTGGCGTGTCACTAATGTAAATGCTGAGTCAGCATTTACATGTAATTGTCAACATGATATATAAACAAGTGACAGAAAAGAAGAGTAGAGAGAGACATTTTCCAGCTGAGAAGGATATTCAGAACTGACTGTCAAAACAAGACAAGCTCATGACCCATCAAAAAGAGGAACAACTATGCAACTTTCTCTCTCGACAAAAAGTGCTGTTGAGTCCGTGTCCCGGTTGGTATGTGCATTTTCCAGCATAAAATAAAAACGATGAATATTTTCTTTTAACGTCTAGTGTTAGTTTTCTTTCTTAAATGGTCTGCCTTGTGACGAACTCAATGTGTATGTTCAATTGGTGTTGGTAGAAAGGCTTGAAAAACAGGAAGATTTAATCAAGTGTTCCCCAGTTGCTGCTACTAGATGCAAGTGCCTGTATACTTCTGCTGTATATTATCCTAAATGTACCTAGTTATGGCGTTCCTTGGAAATGCGCTGGCATTTTCGTTCTGCAGTGAAGGGGGCGCTGGCATTTTCATCCATTTGTGAAGGGGACGCAGGCAAAAAATGTTTGAAAACCAGTCCAACGACACAGTTCATTATACAGAGAAACTAATAACTATAAATTCTATGACTGATTCATTAAAATCATATCAGTGTATCGAACAAATGGACTTTCTAAAAGGATCCATAAAAATTCAGCAATTTAGCAGGGGTTTCTGTTTATTAGCTAACATTTTCTTTAAACCATTTTTTTTTAATAAGCATTAATATAATTTCATTTATTTGTTAAATTGTGCATAAATTTATACATTTTTTTTTTAACCATTTTGTTAACTCTATAAAGAGGATAAAATAATTTGATCCAATCAGATTAAAGCATTTTCTTTCTACATCAAGCTCACTGAGATGACAAGTTAATATTTGATGTATTAATCGACAATTTTTATTAAAAGAAGCCATGGATACAGTTTGTGTTTGCTAGAATTCTCAAAAATATTTTTTCTTGATTAACTATAGAATTTTTATAATAAAATGTGTTTCTTCTGAAGCATCATTCATTATGGTGATAAAAGATATAGCAATGAGGTTCATTTGTTGTATGAGGGGGCTCGTGTTTTTGTGTTAAAGTGTTGCTGTATATTTATGTTAGTAAGTTTTGTACACAAGACAACATTACCCAAACAGGAAGACAACATTACCCAAACAGGAAATAAATTAAACTAAAACTAAGCAAAGAAGGCTATTTCTTTTAACTAGAAGTCTACTTCGGACAGTGAATAAATAAGTCCTATAAGACTATTACTGGCAACTTAAAATCCACCAGCTAACCATTGATCTATCTACTGTCAAGAATTGCTCCTCCGCACATACGCGTGAAAAGATATCAGCATCTGAGTGAGAGAAACAACTCACTGACAGCTGACACCCTTTGTATGGACATGAGGGGGTTTTCCAACGCCTGAAATCACGCAAGAGCTTCATCTCAGTCACAAGGCTTTGTTCGGGACGCATTTTGCCCTGGTATGAACATGAGGAATGCATCGATCGCCACCCGGAGCGGCACGATATGATGATGGCTGAATAGATAGACAGACTTCAGAATCATCATACGAGAGTTTGAATCCCAGTAGCTCCACTTCTGTTCAGATTTGGATTAATACCCTTGGGAAATGTATGAATCCCTCACATTGTGCATATTTTATTATTTAAAAAACTGTGTTTGACTAAAAGAATGTTATCAAAAATTATTGTTCCCAGTATTAAATGACCTAAAAAAGGTTGATACGATATAAGACAAAAACATTTCTCTTTAACTTTTGTCATTTTTGTAAAAATATCTGGGGAAAAAAAACTCATTGAATTAAATAAGGTTACTTCATTTCAATCCTAATTTCATGCCAGAAGCATTTTTCTAAGCAACTATTTTCTCTTAAATAAATCTTTATAAGAACAGCAGTTGTTCAATATAATAAATGGCAAAGAGTTGAGAAATTAAATAAAACATTCAGATTAAAAAAGGATTTTAAGAAGAGAAAAAAAAGAATCTCATATCTTAGTAAATCAACTTTCAATCAAAAATACAAGCTAAGCAAATTGACAAAATTACTGAAAACAAACTAATAAAAGGAGCCAATGATTTTTTTTACTTTTTGTAGGTTGTCTACATTTCTACAAATGATTTAAGGTATTTTTGTACTGCTTAATTAGGAAATGGCATCTGTTTCTGGCCATCAGATCCAGTTTTTGTGTAAAGTTTAAAAACAAAAAACAAGTGAAGCATGCATGGTCCCCCCCCGTGATTGCACAGTGAATAGAGCATAAAAAAAAAGACATACGTAATGTTTTGGACAGAAATGTTAAATACCCCCTAAAAGGGGCAGGAGACTCAAACTAGAATTTTGTCGTGTTCAGAAATATTAAATTTACATTGACAATTGCCTCCACATTTTGGTTAAGTTTCAGAAAAATCTAATGGATGGATCAAAAGTTATGGGGCAAAAAGTGTCATTTTTGGCCATTTTGTGGTGTTTTTTACCCATTTTACGCCCCTGGGGACACAACGAGAATTTTCATAAAAAAATTTTTTCTGTACACATATACATATAAAAATACAACTTGTAGCAAAATTTCAGAAAAAAGTAATGTATAGTTATCCGGTAATCGTGCAGATGCACGAATGGACAGACAGACGCACACCATTGAAAACAATGGTCCCTCTCCGATAAATTAGGGGATCAAAAACCAGATCTCATCACAGAATTAATTACATTTTAGTGGCATTATGGGCTGATTTTTGTCAACATATTTATTTAACCTTGAAGTTGGAACATTGGTAAAAGCTTGGTCTGTGGAATTGTAGTATGCGAGTTCAAATCCCAGTCAAAAAAACATTGCATTCACTTTTAGCTGCCTCTGGCAGATGGGGCTCATTAACTCGGAGTACAGCTTATCTAGGTTAAAGGTAACACCGAATGTAAAAAGCCCAGGTAAGAGCACGTAAAAATGGCCTTGTGCCAAACTGGGGTTGGTGCTCACTAAATAGATATATCTATACCCAGAACTACTATACCTGATTTTTCTTGTCATTAAAATAATCATTTCCAATCAAAACAATTATTCAACATTGGTTCTCAAACTTACTCCATTCAGGAACTGAATGTGAAAAAATTATTTATTCAAAATCCAATCAATTTAACCTATAGAGGAATAATGGAAACAGATTTAATCTGTTCCAAGCCAGTCCAAAGCTCCATTCCTAATCCTTATGAAGCACACCTATATTTTGGTACAGGCTATGAAAAAATAAATAAACATCAACATAAATAGAAATTATAATGAAATTAGATTCAACTTTTCTTGGCATTACTCAACTGTCAATTCTTGCATCTGGTCGTTTTTTCCTCTAGTCTTTTATTGCATATTATACATTTTCTTCTCTTATGACCAGTACAAAATCTGAATTTTGTTCCAAAACTAATGCAATTTTTTTTTTTTGTTAAAATACCAAGGTTTCACTGTATCATTTTATTGAAAGAAAATAAAAGAATTCCTTGCCATATGAAAAAAAAATAAAACCCTTTAATTATGGTTATTCCTTCCTCTTTGATACCGTCTCATACAAAACCTTAGATTCATTCTTCTAACAACTGGAACAATTTATATAACTATTCACCATATTTCATTCAAAACAAAAGAACAATCCATTCAAAACATGTAAATAAAATAAGTGCTTAATACATTTTTGATAGAAGAATAATAAAAGAATGTAATTCTAGGAAGTTAAAAACAAAATGCTTTCAGAGAGTTTAACAGTAAAATTGAAACTATCCTTAAAAAAAGGTTATCATCTAAACTAATTTGTTTAGGATTGCTTTTATTCTAAATAAATAATTAAATTGTGACAATCGAGGAAAAGAAAACAGTTTTATTTGAAAAAAAAATGGTCATGAAGAAAAGAATGAGTATTTAGATTTGGTAGAAGAAAATATCAATTTTAGATTTTTAAAAATCTAATTCAGATGTAGAACCTGAAGCATTTGAAGATATTTACCAATAAGAGATTTTAAATCTACATTTAGGACTAGCATCTGAAGCATATAGATAATTTGTAAAAGATAAAATAAAAAGAAATTTATATATAAAAGTAACATTTTATTGGGCTAATATTTAGAATTTTAAAATTTTCAGATTTGACAGCATTAAAATGCTTGGATTCCATCTTTTAGCTTAACATGCTCAGCACATTATGCTTTTTTGTTTATAAAAAATAATGCATAAAATACAGACTTTCTGTTTTAAAAGAAATTAAACATTATGATTGACATCACAGGAAGCATTTAATGTCACCATCAATATGGAAAATTGTAACCTAAAGAAGGTCAAAGTAATGATTGTCCAAAATGAACTAAATTTAATAAAAAAAAGATAAAGATGGGGACTATAGTCTGTATGATAAATAAACAAATAATGTGGCCTTATCTCAAGGATTCCGTAAAACCAAAATATTTACATAAAATTCCTCTCAAATGTGAATTATCTCTTACCTGGAGAAAAACCAAAATAAAATATCCTTTTCTTCATTAATGATGTTATGTACTAAAATGTTTTCATAAGCAAAGTATAGAAGGGGGCGATGAAGTGAATTTGCATGTCTACTCACCACAACTAGTTTGAGGTAGGTAGGTAGGTAGTTATGTGATGTTATGCTTATATTGCTCACTCGTGCAGAAACAAATAAGACAATCATGGATTATGTAAATCCTTTTGTTAATAGCTCTACACGTTGCAGGCGCATGCGGCTGGTTCTCATAATGTCGAAGGTGGAGGTAGGGTTGAGGACAAAAAATAAGAAAAGATCCAACAAAATGAAAACCAAAAAATTTACTTGAATATATTCAAAATGCATTAAAGAAGTAGAGGGTGGCCCGTAAGTCACTTAACATTTCAAAATTTAAATAATTTTTTTCTATTAATGTTTTTATTTATTTTTATTAGAATTATAAGATAGAATCTTTGGTTGTGTTTGGTGTGTTTAAGTTTACAAAAGAAAAACAAGATAATTGAATTTTACTTTGAAAATAGACAGTAAATTGTTGCACCATTTCAATACATCCTCATAGTAGACCCCCAATAATGAATTTAGTGACTTGTTTTCAAGAGTAAGGCTGTGTAAATGATAGGTCTAGACGTGGAGCAAGTGGCTCACTACATACACCTGAAGTCACTATAAAGTGACTTATGGGTCACCCTGTATTTAAAAAGGCATAACTTAAAGTATTTTTTGATTATGTTTGTGTATGTGTTTTGCTACTTTTCTAGTACAGAATTATATTTCTATAGAAAATTTTTTTCAAAATGCAGAAAAGGCACATCAATTTGAAATTAAACCTTTTGATAGCTGTAGAGTTTTTAGTTATGTTTCATGTCAAATTCTTACTTGAAAATCAAATGCAAGGGTTAAAACCAGAGTTGACCAAACTGATTATTCAGTCATCAAATTTGTTACTAATCATAACCAATACAAAATACAAATACCAAACTACAAATTGACCACATTTGTATATTCTCGTTCCTTTTGTTTTCAATATTCAATACTAACCCAATCCCATATTATTTCTGACTCTGCATGGTAAGAGCACGTGAGCTCTTATACATCTGGATCATGGGATATCACGTGGTATGAACCACAATAAAGCACTTATGAAATAATGAGTTCACTCAAATTTTTTTTTCAGTTTCATTAAAAATTCATATGAATATAAATCCCACCCTCTGAATCCAACATCAACCATTCAATCATGTATTACTACTTCTGTGCTAAATTTTAGTTTAATAGGTTCAGATCTATGAAGCATGAAATGTGTTCCAAATTTTCTTACTGTTTTTGTTGATAAACAAAGTTCCAATAAGCATTACAACTGGTAACATTTTCCCCACTTTAAATTGAAAACCAACAATTTTTTTGTTGATTGTAAAAATTTTCATATGAAGTTTGGTACCATCCACACTTTTAGGATGGTTGGAGAACAAATGTATTTGCTGTGTTGCAAAGTAGAGTGCTCAATATTTGTAACTGTTTATAAATGGAGCAATTGCATATATATATGGGTTTCGTATTTGACTATGACCCTATAAGTTTCGGCATCAGTGCCAAAACCCATAGGGTCGTAGTCATATACACACAAACAATGCACACCCCACATGCAATCTCACTTTTATAGATATACAAATAGATAACACAGAAAAAGAAGCCTATCGAATCTCTTTTTACAATCAACCCATGAGCTATATTGAAAAACAAACCTTTTTTTTTTTTTTGTGAAAAACCTCAAAATAGATTCAAGAAGAGGATGAGAACCAAGTAGTTTGAAAAGAAAGCAATGTTTTGTTTATTTCTCTGAAATATGAAATAAGGCAGGAAATTAGGGAAGGTATGTTTGGACTAATATAATATCTATGCAGAAGAAAAATTAGTTCAAAGTCAAATGGATTATACCTTCTTAAACAGTAACTAAGTATTGTATTGGTTTATTCATAACATTAGAGTGAAATAACATTTAAAGGGTTTGGCTAATAACTTTTTTCAAAGGTTAACTAAAATTAAATTTGTCAGTAGATCTCTGTCTTACTATTGTGCTAGATTTCTTATGAGATTCCTACTACCCTTGCAACTGTGTGGAACCAGAGTAAAGAGTAAATGGATGGACTTTTCATCTATATAATAGTGATGAAGTACAAATGTATAATGACTATGGACCTAAATATGGACTAGATTTTCTAATAACCACTCCTGATGAAAATCTATCAATGTGACATTATTTTTGTGCAATCTGAACTGATAACTTACTTTCATATACCAACATGGTTTGGTAGAGAGTATTCTCTACAAACACACACACACACATATATATATATATATATATATATATATATAACCTTCTTGTCATAATCTGGAGACACAAAATTTTAAACTTAAATAAAGGGTCAAATTTGACATTCTGTGACTAGATTCTCTGGTTAAAAACTGTGGCAAAAGTCTGAAAATAAATAGCCACCATACATATAACAATTTGGTAAGCCTTATATTTTTTCTAAATTTTGGAAGCCTTATATCAACAGATAATGATTTTGTTAACAAAATCATTAACTGTTGCTTATGTCTAATATTGAATCAATATTCACAATCCTAGATTTTTCAGTTTATTTATACTATTTAGATTTAATGAATTCTTTTGTATAAACGCATTTTCTTTTCTTTCTTTTTTTAAACAAAAATGCTTAATCATGTTTTTTGCTTTTATTTTGTTGCCATGGTTTCCTTTTGAACAAAACCTGCTTGGTTTACAGATTTAAAACAAAACCAAAAAAAATTTACCATGACTTATTGTACATACAGAAGCAAGTGGTTTGCTTGACAGTGTTCAAAAACAATGCAGACAAAAATAGTTGACCAGATTCTTTTTAAGATGGTATTTTTAATGCAAGCATCACAAGATTATCTTTTTATTCAATCAGTTTAACTTGTTTAGCTGATTTTCTTTATTTTGTTGGAAAGTGTATTTTGGATACTGTTAAATATTTAAATTCAGCTTTCCAATTATCATTGAAAGATTAAGCTGAAATTTTGTTGTTTGACTTTAAAACTAGTGATGAAAAGTTTGAAGAAAAACTTTGTATGCTTGTTAAAGTCAGTTGGTAATGTTTTTCATTCCATCAATCTTTATAACTAGTGGTGTGTTCAGCAGCAAATTTTTTTTTTTTTGCTGTTTCTGTAGCATACTTGTTTTTTTTTTTACGAGAAAGGGTTGCTAGCCTTATGCTCAACCCCCAAACTGGAGGACAATGTTGTTTATTAGTGATGAAAAATTAATAGAATTAGAATTAACAACCAATATCACACAAGTGAATGTGTGGTGTTGTTGTAGGTAGTGGTAATAATGAGTTTGTTGAAGATGTGAGTGGGAATTACAAAAAAAAGGATGCCACAAGCTCAGAATTTTGGTGGAAATCTGTATTGTTAAAATCATCTGATGGTTGAAATTGAAGGAAAAAAACCATCTTAGGAGTTATGGGCTAGAAGTTTTTTAAGACTAGCTTTGCTATAGGCAAGAAAATATGTTTTTCAAAAAAGGATTATTTGCTTTAGTTTTCTTTTTTTCCTTTTGTGCAGAAAAATGTTCATACATACAAATGTGTGTGGAGGTGTGTGAATATAATATAAAATATATGCACCTTTCTGTCTTTGAAAACAGTTCTAAGAAAGAGGTTTGTTTGTGCAAGAGGGTTAAAGTCTTTCTTTCATAGATTTCATTTTACTTTATTATCTTTCATTGGTTTCCTTTTTTTTATTATTATAAAATGTTTTTTAAAAATATTTTAATAAATTTAACCTTTACATTTTGCATTTTTCTTTTCACATATAATTCATACCAAACTAAATTTTATAGATTAATAAAAAAAATTATTCTAATTAGTTATCAGATATCTACTTTGTAGCCTCTGATTTAGAGCAGAAAATTTTTTTTAAAGTTTTGTACAGCAATAATAGCTTAATTGGTAGAGAATCAGATTTTTAGATAAAAATAAAGAAAGCAATTTGATGGTGTGTGTTCCTATGTAAGCCATGCATTAATATTCAGAGTGTGATAATAAATATATATAAATAAATAACTAATAAAAAAAAACATATCTTTATCATATAGCAGGGATTAAATTTGTTTTTTTTTGATTAGGAACCCATTTTAATAAGTGTGAGTTTTTCACGATCTCGGACAATGATTAAATAAATAAATTTAATTAACCATACATGCAACATATAAAAAAGTAAAAACCTAAATTGCACAAATGTTGAAATTGTATCTAATTACAAAAAACAAGGAAGTCAATTATTTTATAAGATAACAACTGATGTTCTACAGATTATTCAAATCTTATGACCCCATGATTTTGCTAATTTACTCCATTTGGGGAGTTTAAGAAGCCTTGTATAGTTTAGATACACAGATGGAAGAGGTCACTGCATTACAGTAGTCAGAAAAACAAGAAACATTATCTAACAAATTCTCATACAAGTATGAAATTTTTCTTTTATTCATAAATGAATCACTAAGATCTTGATATTTTTCTAATTATTTTTAAGAATTTGGTTTCTCTTTTTTTTTTTTTTTTTGTTATTTTCTGATTAAAAAATAATTTCAATCATCATTAATAATGTCTCATTTGTGTTTACAAAGAACATTCTAGTTGGAGACAGGTGTTGGCATTTTGTGGCCTTGACAAGTAAAAGGAATTTAATCAAGTGAGGAGGAAGCTAAAGAAAAGAATTTGTAGCTTAACACTCAATTTAGCAACCCCAAATTTCATAAATCAATAGAAGTTCATAATAGTTAACACTAATTAATAACAATTTAGTAAAAATCATTCGATTTCAAAAAAAGTTTTCATAAAATCATAAATATTTTTTATAAATTTTCTTATTTGGTAAAAAGGTGTCCGTAGAGGCTATGTTGTTACAAGAAAAAAAAAAATCACTTCATGGCTTGTATAAGTTGTGGGGAATTTTTTTTTTTTAATTTTATTAAATCAAAAATTTTTCTGTAATTTTTCCCAAGTAAAATTTGGTTACATTTATTATTTTGGTATAGTTGGAAAAAAGCAATGTGGTGGTCAGCTAAAGACATGGCTCAGAACAGTGAAGCAGGATGTAGAGCTAATTCTGGGCCCAAAGGCCTACGGACTCTGCCACTGGACCCTTCACTGGCTCTCTTCTGTTTCAGCATTGGCAGCCGTTGGATTGCTGTGCAAGGTTGGTAATCATTCGGGATGCGGTGAACTCATTGGGAGGAGCTGGCTTAACCGATGCCGGGTGAATGCCGCAGCAACAACAAACAACAACATTAATTATTTTGTTATTACAATCTTAATCCACGAATTGAATGCTGAAGTTTTGGCTAACTTTGTCTGAAAATTTGATTCAAGTTTTACTAGTTTGACAATATTTTAAGCTTCCCTCTTGTCCTCTCTTCTTCAAATGACAAAACAATTTTTTGATAACCGGTTTATCTACTTGGATTCAATTCATCAAACACACAATAGAGAAGGAGTTTTTTTTCTCAGAAAAAGAGATTTTCAAAGTCCAAATCAGCTTTTAGATAAGTACACCCATTTATTTAACAATTTTTATTTCTGTTGATAATAGAAAAAAAGATTTATTTTTCAATATGGCTCTTGTTTTGACTGTAAAAAGAGATTTGATAGGCTTCTTTTTCTGTGTTATCTATCTATATATCTATAAAAGTGAGATTGCATGTGGGGTGTGCATGGTTTGTTTGTGAGTGTGTGTGTATATGACCACAACCCTATGGGTTTTGGTACTGGTGCTGAATTTACAGGGTCATAGTAAAATACCAAACACATATATATGTAATTGCTCCATTTATAAACTTACAAACATTGAGCACTCTACTTTGCAATACAGCAAATACGTTTGTTCTCCAACCATCCTAAAAGTGTGGATGGTACCAAACTTTTCACACCCACACACACAGTCTGTCTCTCCCAAACTTCTGCCAATGTTTGGCCTAATGACTTGAAATTGGTCAAAGGGTATTCAGATGTGGGACAAGGCTTTAATTGGTTTTCAGTAGGAAATTTAGCTGGTAAGGGGTCAAAGTTGAAAGATTTCACTTTTGTGGTCTACCATTTTGGGTTTGAACTTGAAAAAAATAGCTGTTAAGAGGGTCAAAGTTTGCTGTTGCTGTTGTTTTTTTTAAAAAAAAAAAAAAAGAAAAAAGGTGGTCACATTACTAGACACATTCCTGGCTCACATTCAGTCATACTAAATCTGTCTGACAACAAATTACAATAGAGATGAGTATTGCGGCTTTTTGTTTGTTTACGATTCCAAGTGATTTTGTTTTACTTTTTCTATAACCTTAAAACAATTTAGTTTCAGAAATTGCAGATTTCTTTAATAAAGAGATTAAAAAAAGAAACTTTTTCATAAAAAAAAAATTTAGTCGGGTTAAAAAGTATTGTTAAAAGTTTTTGGGTGTGGAAAGAAAAAGAATTGCAAGAATGTTTACATTGTCAAATGATATTTTATACGCTTGAGAGTAGAAATAAACCTGTCAAAATGTTATTTATTTTGGAATGATATGTACAAATTAACTAAATATTTTCAAATAGTATTTCTGTATTTTTAAAAGCACAAGGGTTGGACAAATTAATGTGACACTTGTGAATTTTGAATCAAATTTAAAAAAAAAAAACTTAAAATAGTTTTTTTGTTTTAAATCATTAAAATGTGTTTTTTTTTTTAATTATGTGAATTGTTCTCCTGTAATAATTAAAATTATTCTTTAGTTCAGATAGTTTGTGACAAAAAAAAAAACAAAAAACAAATCAATGACATGTCTATTAGATTTTTAAATTGTCAAGATGTTTCAATTATTTTGACCAACCCCTGTATATTTGTTAACCACTATTAAAATCAGTGTCTTAACTTAGCATTATTTATAGTGTCAAGATTGTCATAGATTTACTGTAATGCATCCTGTTGCTACTTTTGAGCACCTTGATTTGAATTAAATTTTACTAATTATCATCATGACTAAGTAGGTGTTATAATTTTGTTTATAATTATTAAGTTAACAATTACAATTCTAAAAATTTCCGTTCATTTTTTTAACAATTGAATTTTATTTTCAAATTCCAGAGAAAAAAACAAAACCTAAATATTACAACATCATAAATTCAATAAATTTTTCAAAAATTTTCTTTGTAATGTCATTTTTTTTTAAGTATTCATAATACTAATATTATTTGAACCATTATTTTTTTTTAAGTTTATTATTTTGTTTGTAGAGTGAATAGGTTTAAAAAGTTATGATTTTATTTCTAAAAATCTTTCTGAATATTCAAATACGAGGAATGAGGGAGGTCGATATTTTATGCGCATACCTACAAGTGACATTGAAAAAGAAAAAAAGAAACCCTGCAGTGTTCTACAATGATCAAATTCCACAGATGTCCCATAATGCATTGCAGAGGTGTGCAAGCAAGGGAGGCTTTCTATCTGCTTAACAGTTAAAAGCAACAGAATTTCCAGACAAAACTAATGTTCAAGTTTTTAAAATAAATCTTTATAGAAGAGGAGAGGGTGCATTTACAGCATCAATATTGGCTTTTGCTTCAAATAAAGAAGAAAAAAAATTCAATTCAATCATTGATGTGTAACAAAAAACCACAGACAAGAAGCAACCTTAACAGATTATCTTTCTTCAGAATATTGTTATTTTATAAAAGACTAGACAAGGCTTTAAATAAAAAACTGAGAGAGGAAAATATCTATGTCAGTGGTGTAGCTAAGGGGCAAAGAGGCAGTCTACTCAGCCTCCATCTGGGGGGACAGCAAAAGAGGGATGACATTGTCAACACAAAATTTTTCAGCCAGGCTAAGATGTAAAAATTTATTTATTTATATATTTTGAAAAAAAATCTTTTTCAGAATAACTAGAAGAGTCCTTTCAAAGTCAGCATAAGTAAATATAGCCAGGACAAACGCACCCTTATTGTGGAATGGTAATTCTAATCACATGAGCTAATCAAGGTTTAGCTAATCATTTTAATGCAAGGGATTCCCTCTTCGCAAAAACCAGCGAAGGCATAATAAACAGATTTAGAGTACAAGGCATTGTATGTGATCTCCCTAGAAAGGACTCAGCAGTGAGAAGCTGAAAATGGTGGGCACTTAAAAAACATTATTTTTATTAATTAAACCCAGTGAAAACTGTCAGTGACTTTTGGGCCAGCCTGTACATACAAAAAATAAAAGCATTAAGAAAAATAATTCATGGCAGCACATTATGCAAAAAGAACAAGCAAATGATATTATCATGTTTGTCTTTGGTTGCTATACTTATCTTTGAATAATAAAACAGGCTTAGGGTTACATATAAACAAACATGCAATCACATAATTCCTTTAGTAACAGGTCATATCAGAGATAATACATTCTATTTGCAAATTCCCATATTTATGGTGCTATTTAAAAAAATGAATACAGTTTATTCACTTATGATACAGTCAAAATTAAGAGGTAGTTATAATAATAATAATAATAATAATAATAATAGGTAAAACATTGGTAGGATGAATCTTAATCAGATTTGACAATAGAAAATAAAGTTGTGAAAAATAATTGCACTTGTGGCCCAATGGATAAGAGTGTCTCAAATACTGGGGTCATGGGTTCAGTTTGGATAAGTTGCACTGATGATTTCTAATAAGAATAAAATAGATCTATATGAAAATTTCTAAAGTATTTATTAGCGTTATAAAAAAAAATAAACAATTTATTCATTTATAACATATATATATAGGTTTTTGAAAATTAATGCATTTTTTTTTTAATTGGATAAGGATTCAATAGTTTTAAAATACAATTTTATAAGATAGAATAAACTGAAATGCTACAGGGATTACAAAAAAGAAAGGAAAAAAGAAAAGGAAAAAAAAAATATTACTATTTGAAATATTAGTATTGACTTTTTAAATCCAGGATTTAAAATTTAATTTCATTATTATTTCTATTTTTAGTTTCCAATATTTCAAACAATAAAAAATGTAGTCATTAAAAAATGAAAATATTTTTTTCCCAATTTTTTTTTTTATTAAAAAGGATCATTTTTTTCTTTTCAATTTTTTTTTTTTTTTTTTTTTTTTACAAAAGGTAATGTAGAAATATCTGGGGGTGGGATAGGTTGTTGATACTGAACATGGTTTATTCACAAATGTTAATCTAGGCATATCTTGGAGGGTGGGGAGAGAAAAAAATCAGTATTGATTTAATCAGAGGAAAAAAAAGGGTGGAAAGAGAACAGTAACTTAAGGGCCAACAAGGTTACAGGTGTATTTATGGTAACATCTGGTTAGAGAACAAAGAGACAAAAAAAAAAAAAAAAAAGTGCATATGTATTTTTGTTAAAACTTAATTTTTTTTTTTAAAGAAAATTCAAAGTTTAATAAAAAGCTTGAAAAGAAAAGAAAGATTTAGAATAATCAGACTTGAATTATTATTATTTTTATTTTGAGCTTTATGGTTCCAAGTAAGCATTTTCAGAAGATAGCTGCTGTTTATATTCCTACTCAAGTCGGCCAGAGGGTTAGTTGGTCACATAAAATGTGGCTCGATAAGACAACAACTATAGAAGACAGTGATTACTGGGGATTCGCTGATGAGATGCAGCATCCCTATCTGAGGTTACAGTTAAAACACAAAATTGCCAAGACGAGGATAGAAGTTTGAATAAAAAAAAGTTAATTCTTAAACCAGACTTGAATCAAAACATTTTGTTTCAAACACTAAAAAGATATTCATTTGTAGTCAAACATACTTTGGCCAATTCCCCCCTAAAAAATACCAAAGATAAAGAGAAATTATTTTTTTCATTATTTGAGGATTTTTTTTTTATTTTTACAATAGTTAAAAAATGGAAATGTGCATTTTTGCAAGAGAACTTATATCCAGGGTGTCGCAAAAAATGTACTCACAAATATAAGAAAACGTACTCACAAATATACATATGTACCCACAATTATACATTTTAAGCTATTCTATTTCACTGTATGTTCATAAATAGAAGATTTCTCGCCATTCAAAGTGTGAATACATTTTTTGAAACACCCTGTATAAGCTCAAAGAATTTTCTACTTAAGGAAGGTCAACACTTGCTATTCTTTATGATAATCTTGACAAATCAGAGACTTGCCACTAAGGTCAATAACGAAGCCTATTATATCAGTAATCAGTTAATGCTTTTTTTAAAAATACTAAATTCATTTCGAAAGCTTTTCTCAACTAAATTTATTTGTAATGCTTTTCAAACGGAAGTTTATCTTTTAACTTTAAGTAGTAATTCTTTTTACATGGTGTAGGGTAGGCTGTTATACAACCACGATGATCTGATTTTTATAAGTATATAGATATTTAAGCGGGAGTAGTAGTAGTTAACTCCCAAAGCTTAAAAATCATTTACGCTAAATTAACTATGCTATAAATAGGTAATGTTGTGATGTGGAACATAGCGGATGGTAGCAAAAATAAAAAAATAATTAATGAAGAAATAATAAAAATAGAAGATAAAAGATTATTATATTCAAGATTGAATGATGATGATAATCCAATGCGTTTTGTGACTATGAAATATATACAAAGTTTTGCCTTTTGCTTGGTCAGCAAGGCAAGAGATATAATTGTCTCAGGTTGATCAGCAAGAAAAAAAAAAAAAAAAAAAAAAATGCAAATTTGTTCTTCCCAAAAATGAAACTGCTTTAATTTTTGAAGGCTTAATTGATTGTCTTTAATGACATATCAACCTTTACACTTGCTTCATATCGGGAACCAGTTTTTTTATTTTTCTTTTTCAAATTAGTATTTCATTTAAGGGAAAGTTGACCTTTAGAGTCATTTAATGCTTTCATCAAATTTTGGGGAATATTTAGTCCATAGCTGGAGGTGGATTTAGTTTAATTCTGAAAATAAACGTAGCAAGTTGGTTGAATGGGATTTGAGAATTTTAAAGCTTTCGTACTTAAGTCGGCTTAGTTTTTTCAAGTTAGCAGAATGGTGCAGAGGAAGAAAGTATAAAATGTGTTTTAGTAAAGAATACAGAATTGTAGGCCCTACTTTCCAATGTGACATTTTCAAATTGCAACTAAAAATAAAGCATTCAAATTTTCTGTATTTTGATTTGTTTTTGGGAAAATAAATATGAATTTTTTTCATTTTTTAAAATTTAATCCTAATAATATTTTAAATAAGATTTTTTAAAAAGGCATAAATGATGCATAAATATTTTTTTTTTTTATTGTGTAATATTTCGAGGGTATC